>WAAF01010970.1:0-12554 GCA_013400475.1 Tricholaema leucomelas | reverse complement strand
GCTGGCTGAGTCTAGTCTGGGTGAATTCTAAGGTGCTGGGGGGCGGGGGACACCCAAACCACCACAATCCTGTTTGGGAAACTGGCAAGAGAGTAGGGAGATCTCACTGACCTGACTTCTGCATGGCTGATGGGATTGTTTGAGGGATGATGGAGTCTGATGCCACTGGTGTAGCTCCTGATTACACTCCATAATAGTCTGCAGTCTTTCAACTTCCTCCTTTAGCTCAGCCACTAGAGAGAGAAGGTCGTTAACCTGGTCACAACGCACACAGGTATAGTTCATGAAGTCTGACATGTGAAGTGAGAGACTCTGACATCCCCTAGAGCCAGGAATCTGGACACCTGCACATTTATATCTGAGCTCTGTCTAGGTGGACACAGTTCTTTTGGAAATACTGTTAGGCCAAGTTGCAACCATTGCTGTTCCTGCCCATGTGGCCTATCTGCAGGAAAAATGTCAGCACAAATGCATGTGACTCAACACCAGCTGAATTTGCTAGGGCATTGGAAGTACCCACCACAGCTGTCTTTGCCTACTCCTTCCCTACCCCTTCTTGTGAAAGAGACTGGCTCAGAGGAGGGAAATGTGCCAGCAGTCATGGTCTGTTGCCATGTGATGTCCTGGTCCTGCTGTGGTGAGCAGAGCAGAACCCGAGCTGAGCTATCAGACTTTGATATAATTTATTCATGAATGTTTAGTCACATAATATTGCCCAATTAATTATACTTGCATTAAAATTATCTTGTTTTTTACCTACAAAAAGATAGAAGCATGACTAGTCATACTTTCACAAGGATCTCTGTTGTATTTCAGCGAAGATACTCACATGCATAAAGATAACAGAATTACAATATGAAGCAGAATTTCTTTCAGGATATTGTATATTTCTCTAATAGCTAAAGGGATAGAGGAAGTGTTGTACCTAAAAAGTCATTAGAGGTAGTTCTGCTCCTTGCCATATCTTTTGCATTAAAAACATTAATTTATATTAGTATTTAAATTTTAGGTGTTTTATTTGTTTAGTTCTACATTCTGTTTAGCAAAGATGAATAGGATATTTTAACAGCAAGCAATAAACAAATGGGTGCTTAATTACGAGGTGATTCTTGCTCCTTGAACAAATAATGTATCTGGAAGCAAAGACTGTTCAAAACAAGGTCATGAGGTCATGGTAACTCAAAAATATCAATTATCTAGGTTTGTTTCTCCTCAACATGTAATGATGACTTCCTTTCCTTTTTCTCTTTCTCAGCAAATAGCTCCTGTGGCCTGCAAGAGAAATATTCAGGTTTGGAGTAGAATATTAAGAACAGTGACATAAAGTCCCATGTCTCACTACGGAAGGAACATATGTAGTAGTACTATGAACCAAAGGAAGATATATTCAAAACCCTCATTTGATTAGTAATTTCAATAGAAAAGCCAGGTATTGAAAAGTATATATTGGAATGTGCACTGAAATCCAGTGCTGTAGGAATAGATTGAAAAAGACATGTTTCTAGTAGTAATATTAATTACAGTCTCCATAACTTTCTTTTCAAGCAAGCAGCGGTGTACAAGGTTCCAAAAATTCATGCTTTCAAAAATTATGGGATAGAGAATGACTAATAGTTTGTGCTACAAAGATTTTATGGTCTAACTACAGGAAACAAGCAATGTTAACAAGAGACAGGAAGGTGGAAGAGGCAATGAGAGAAGGTTACATAGACAATAACAACAGATTATCTACTGCAGGTTTCCTACTCACTACTATAGCGACACAGCCATTGTCCTTATTTTTTCATTTCTCTTATGTGTGACTGAGCTAAAACTCCATGTTAAAATAGAGAAGAAAATGCTGTATTCATCTCCACTGTACAACACGTGCCATGACAACTACCAACAAAATGTATGTCAATATTTTAAAGAAAAAAATAAACAACAATCCTTGCATACATTTTACCACCCCCACTACACATACATATGAATGTGAGTTGTATTATTCAGCAGATTAAATTCCTGATTTGAATGATACTAGAAATAGTTCAATAATAAGGTATTCCCATTTTTGAGTTTCAAAAACTAAAGTTGTAACTCATCACTGGAAATTACCTGTAACTTCTTTAGTGTGAAAAAAATTCTTTATCAGTTGTGGTGTACTCATAGAAACATTGAATGAACTGGGTTGGAAGGGAACTTATCCACCCCCTTTGCAGTAATTAGGGGCATCCTCAACCAGATCACATTGCCCAGAGCCTTGCTAAGCCTGATCTTGAGCATCTCCAGGGATGGAGCCTCAACTACTTCCCTGGACAACTGGTTCCACTGTTCCACCACTGCCAATGTAAATGGAATTCACCAAAGTTAAAGCGTCAGCAACAGCTGAGGCAGATCTGGTGCAGCAACACTGCCTTAGCAACACAGGGAAAGGTGCCCTGGTGGTGTGTTCCTGTGAGCAGCAGCGGTTTACAGAAACACAGAAACATCAGGTTGGAAAAGACCGTCAGGATCACTAAGTTCAACCTATAACCCTACTCTACAAGATTTACTTTAAACCATATCTCTAAGCACTACATCCAAACAACCCTTAAACATATTCAGGGTTGGTGACTCAACTCATTCCAGTGCCTGGCTACTCTCCTCATGAAAAACNCAAAATGTATGTCAATATTTTAAAGAAAAAAATAAACAACAATCCTTGCATACATTTTACCACCCCCACTACACATACATATGAATGTGAGTTGTATTATTCAGCAGATTAAATTCCTGATTTGAATGATACTAGAAATAGTTCAATAATAAGGTATTCCCATTTTTGAGTTTCAAAAACTAAAGTTGTAACTCATCACTGGAAATTACCTGTAACTTCTTTAGTGTGAAAAAAATTCTTTATCAGTTGTGGTGTACTCATAGAAACATTGAATGAACTGGGTTGGAAGGGAACTTATCCACCCCCTTTGCAGTAATTAGGGGCATCCTCAACCAGATCACATTGCCCAGAGCCTTGCTAAGCCTGATCTTGAGCATCTCCAGGGATGGAGCCTCAACTACTTCCCTGGACAACTGGTTCCACTGTTCCACCACTGCCAATGTAAATGGAATTCACCAAAGTTAAAGCGTCAGCAACAGCTGAGGCAGATCTGGTGCAGCAACACTGCCTTAGCAACACAGGGAAAGGTGCCCTGGTGGTGTGTTCCTGTGAGCAGCAGCGGTTTACAGAAACACAGAAACATCAGGTTGGAAAAGACCGTCAGGATCACTAAGTTCAACCTATAACCCTACTCTACAAGATTTACTTTAAACCATATCTCTAAGCACTACATCCAAACAACCCTTAAACATATTCAGGGTTGGTGACTCAACTCATTCCAGTGCCTGGCTACTCTCCTCATGAAAAACTTTCTTAATGTCCAATCTAAACCTACCCAGTCTCAGCTTGAGGCCATTTTCTCTTGTTCTGTCTCCAATTACCTGTGACAAGAGACCAGTACCAGCCTCTCCACGTGTCCTTTCAGGTAGTTGTAGGCAGCAATGAGGTGTCCCCTCAGCCTCCTCTTTTTCAAACTAAACAGCCTCAGCTCCCTTAGTTGCTCCTCATAAGGTTTATTCTTTAGGCCTTTCACCAGCTTCATTGTCCTCCTCTGGACTCATTCCAGCACCCCCATATCTCTCTTGTGTTGTGGTGCCCAAAACTGAACAGAGTACTCAAGGTGTGGCCTCACCAAAGGGGATAATCACCTTTCTACTCCTGCCGGCCACAGTATTTTTACAGCAGTGACAAAGTCATTCCAGCTTGGGATTAGAGAACAAGAAGCCAGGATACACAGGTCCAAGGACAAGCCAGGTCCAAGGTGCCACAGAGAAATCTCTTGAATGAATCTGAATGGTCCATCATGAGGAAGAGGGTGCCTTTTGCCTTTACCTGATCGATCCCACAGTGGGAGGGGAAAGCAATTTTACACTTTTTGTCTTCCCCCATTCATACCTCTGCAGACAGAGATGGGGGGAAGTGAGTTTTGGGGCACCCTACGACACCTTCATGCCATGTGTCTCAAAAGAGAAACCATTGAAGGTGATCCGAGAAACAGTGAGCCCAGAAGCAGTGAGCCTAGAAGCAGCAAGCACAGAAGTAACAAGCCCATAAGTTGTGAGCCCCATCCCAGAGTTGGTCTAAAGGGAAATTGTGTAAACTTAAAATAGAGGCAGCTAATAGAAAATCAGAGAGAAGTTCTCCAGAAACAAGTTATGCGGAGTTAAGGTCTTCTGAAAATGGAAACATACCCACTTTGTAATTAAGAAAGAGATTTGGACAGATCTGAGTCATGGCCGAATGAAAATGCCAATTTGTCCACATACAGGAGCTCAATTACACAAATTGTGGGACTCATTTTCTCAGGAATGAAATAAGGAGAAAGTTCTTCACTGAGAAAGTCATTGGCTACTGGAATGGGCTGCCCAGGGAGGTGGTGGAGTCACCGTCCCTGGAGATGTTCAAGGCAGGATTGGACGTGGCACTTGGTGCCATGGTCTAGCCTTGAGCTCTGTGGTGAAGGGTTGGACTTGATGATCTGTGAGGTCTCTTCCAACCCTGATGATACTGTGATACTGTGTGATACTGTGAAAAACTGTAACAGAATAAGTCTGGCACATCTTGCTTAGCAGGGGGCTGTCACGGAGGGAGATTCTGCCACCTACACCGGTTTGTGGCGAAGGGGAGAAATTGATAGGTGCAAGATAATTATGTATAAAAATATATATTTATTAAACTCAATATTCTGGACTCTCTTTACCCCCACCCACTATATTTAATATTACATGGATTCTATTCACAGTTATGGACTGACCTTATGAGAATAATACAATCTGGCTTATTAATAACTGTATTACAATAACTAGCACACAACTATTAACAGACTATTAATAGAGAGAGAAGTTTTCCCCACGGCTCAGTGCCACTTGGGGTCAGCATACCATTTTCCCAGCAGGGTGGGCTGGAACACTTTCTGCTCTATGGCAGGAGACTAAAGATATTACAGAGGTATTAAAGCTTTTACTCACAATTCTAATTAATTATCAACAACCAATAATCATCAATCACCCTCCAGTGCTATGTCAACAGCCTATTTACCTAGTGTCCAAACCTCAGGGGAACTTTTCCCATGGACTCGTGAGGCTGGAAATCCTCCCAGCTTGAGGGGAAATGAAAATCTTGCCTACTTTATGGGAGATTATTAATCCTTCTGGCTTCTGGTGAAATGGATACAGTCTCCGACTTCGTTCTCCTGGTGAGGATGCTTTGTCTGCCTTGTCTCCTTCTGGATGCTTTGTCCAGGAACTGGTCTGGGGACTGCTGGCAGGACGTCTGGTGCAGGAGAAGGGTGCCATGCAGTCTGAGCACAGTTCTCATGCTGGCTGGCAGGCTGATCGCATGTGCAGACAAGAGGGTCTGCCTCTGGTATCTCGACAGCAATGGCTCTTACCAGGTAATGAAGGCAGAGGGCGTGCAAGGTGTGCACGGCTGGCTGAGGAGTCTGAGCTCCTTGTAACTCACCACAGCTGGCTGGGAGATTCTATCTCCATAATAGCAGCATATCAGGTGTGCCTGAGTGTAAGCGATTGTGAGCGGGGGGGGGGGCTGAGCACGGGGCCTGAGCGTGAGCACACTTGTGAAGCGAGTGCATGAGTCAGAGCAGAAGAAGCAATGGAAGCAGCAAGCAGCATAACAAGCTAGAAGCCGCATATCAAGAGGCATATCAAATGGGAGCATGTGTGAGCTCCCATTTATGAACTGTGGGCTGAGATCAATTGCCTAATTGGCCATCAGTGACCAATTGGTTTGGCAGTCAGCCAAACAATACCATAATAGGCTAAATCACTTGCCTTGTACCTCCAAATATGGAGAAAACATAGGCTGGGCCCACACGCTGACAGTGTGGGCTTATGCAACCTGTTTACAACCTGCTTATATAACTTGTTTGCAACCTGGGCCTTAGACAGGCCAGACATTATAGCACCTGGGCAAATTGTACCTTTTTCTGCCTTTAATGTGTTTACCCCTGGTTTGGGCTTGTTTACCCCTGGTCTGGGGAGGAAAACATGCTTGGGCAGGCAAGGCAGAGTGACGCATAAGGTAAGCCTATTTTTGGACCTACAGGCCCTCCACAACAGGGGGATATGACTTTGTTTTATCCTGAGAAAGAACTCAGATTTTGGCATCCTGAGGTCTTTTTAGTTGTTGGATCAGATGGCCCACAGAGCATTACTGCAAGAATAGCCTTTTGGTCTGTCAGGCTGTTTCACAGAACTAGAGACGAACTAACTGTAATTCCAATTAGAAATTTGGAGGAACTGGATGTAGGGGTACAGAAAGCAGCATGCTTACAGACTATGTATGCTTGATTGCCTTAAAAACCCAAGAGGAGAAAAAAACTATGTCGGGGTGAGTTTCCCCAGATGCATGTTCAGTGACTTCCCTCTCTGCCTCTCCCTATGAACTGAGTGTCTTGGAGTCATATGCTGCTACAGAGGACTGTAGAAAGCCAAAGATATGCCACATAAAAGGTCCAAGTCCAAACCAGAGACTCACACACAGCAACTGATGAGGAGAGTGGTGAGGAGGACACTATTGGACAGAAAAATGTGCAGCCAGTGACTAGAACTGAGGTTTTGGACAACACAGCACAGTCAGACAGCATTATACAGATGTGCAGCTAAGTGACCTGTGAGTCAAATATGCAAAGGAGCTAAAGGACTTGGTTGCCGGGTGTGTTTATCAAGTTTCACATGCTGGTGGAGACAAGTGTTTCTGGACTCTGATGAAGCAGCTGGTGACTTTGGGTTCCTGACCCCAGAACCTGAGGGGTTCGTGCAGCCTGACAGCACGGATAGCTTTTTGGGCAAGTAGCTTCCAACCAGCCTACACAGGGGAACCAACTGAGTTAGAAGTCACCAGCCCCCCCGAGGCTGAACAGTGCACTTTGGAGGCTTGTTGTGTTCAGGCAATATATAAGGGGAAATATGACTGCCCCTTAAACATCCCAGTTGACCCAGAGTGGCTCCACTCTCTCCTGAAGGGGTTGCCCATGAATATGTAGGTCCATACCTCAATGAATATAGAAACAATTGAAAAAGCCACTGAGAAAAACTGAAAATCAAAAAAGGGTCCACAAGAGCATGTCATGATGTGGGCTGAGGTCTTGATGGATTTAAACACCCGTGGACTTCAATTCAGATTTCCCCCACATAGAGGCAAAAGCTCTAATGAAAGGAGCCATACTGGCTTCCGTAAAGACAGGCACAGCAATGCCAAAAGGCAAGCATGTCTGTGCCGTGAAAGAAATAGCAGTCCATGGTCTGGACGGAATAGAGGGCGGGGAGCAGAGAAAGCAGGGCAATTTCATGCATAAGTCCAAGCAAACCCCTAGAAATAGTAGGTATAAGGTATAAATTGTTCTGAAGAACTTGCCTGATAGGAAGATAAGGGCTGCAGTATTGTCTTTAAAAGATAAACACAGCGACCACTACCACAGCACTAGTCGAGGCAAGCCCAGGAGCAGCAGCCTATCACCACCACCCATCCCCTCATTCCCCTTCCCGGAGGCTTCTGCTGCTTCTCAGGGAGTTAGCTCTTTCTCACTTCCCCAATACAAGGCAAAAAAACAAATGAGATGGTGGCTGTCTCAGGCCTCTGCCACCGCTTTGTTAATGTCTGCCAACAGTATGATAACGATGAGCCTTTTATCCTATATCCCAACTGGACTCAGCAGAACTGCTATAAAGTTCTTAATTGACACAGGTGCTGAAACTAGTGTCCTAAATTTAGAATTGGCAAAGAGCCTGGGAATACAGCAATCCCATAAAAGGATAAAAATACTAGGTGTTACAGGGGCACCTAATATCTGTTATCTAGCTATGACAAGGGTGTGGCTCCCAGAGGATAAACACAGCACCTTGGTGGAAGTTGCCTTAAGCTCCAACCCAGGGAAAGAATGTACTGGCTTGTGATGTGCTGGCTGGCAAAAGATAGCATCTTCCAAATGGCTCTCTTTAGAGCTTTGACTCCTATGGGATGGAGTCAAGGAGGGTGAGAACACTCCAGGCTTGCACTACTTATGTGCCTCAATATCTCTTACCTGTGCCAGCCAGGCAAGGCATCACTGAGGTGATTGCTGACCTGGAAAAGAGATAGATAATCTGTAGGACTCACCCTGTCTATAATTCCCCAGTCTGGCCAACTGAAAAAACAGATAGGTGCTGAAGGCTCACTATAGATTATAGGAGATTAAATGCCAACACTCCTCCTCTTGCAGCTGCAGTGCCTAGCCTAACCTCAGTGGTCACAGCCACTTTATCTATGTTTTGCTTTTTTTACTCTACATATCTCAGCAAGACCATGAGCGAAGTAGACATCACCATTGTTTTCACAGCCTATGATCTAGTCCCCCTCACCAAAACATTCTAGCTAGGCTCAAACTAGCACAAGGATAACTCAGAATCTGGGGATAAGTGAAGGCAAATTCCTCCCAGGAGTGGCAGGCATGTCACCCCAGTAACCACTGAACCCCCTTATATACCCCTGAAAAATAGATTTGCAGTTCTTAGTAAATCCGTTTTCACCAAAAGCAATGCTCTGCACAATGAAAACTTGTTTACGTCATTCAAAGAGACTGTGAGGGAGCAAGTCTATCAAAACATCCACAGTTAAGAAGAATAGATGGGTGTTTGTCTTTCGGTTCTCACTTCTAAAAGGTGTTGAGGGTTCTATATGCAGACCAGACCCACTTTCTAGGAAAGTATGTTGCCTCCCTGGGGCCAGGGTTAAGGATGTAGTGAGAAAACTTCCTACCCTGGTCCACCCAACAGACTACTACCCATTAATGGTTTTCCAAATGGACAATGATGAAATCTCAAAAAGAAGTTTAAAATCAATGACGAAAAACACCAGAACCCTGGGACAGATGGTGAAGGGGTTAGGAGCACAAGTAGTTTTTACCTCTGTCACACTACTAGGTATGTCAAATGAGGGCATGGACATGAAAACACAATAGATTAATGCCTGGCTGAGAGACTGCTGCCAACGTCAAAATTTTAGGTTCTTTGACTTCAAGTTACTCTACAAGAACTAACATGGCTGACTGATAGGTCTTTAAAATAATTTTGAAGGAGGTACAGGGGAAAAACAGAACTGGGAAAATTGTGAGACAGGGTACTAACTCCACTGCCATCCCAGAAGTGGTAGGAGGTGGTGGATTATATTTACACACAATGGTAACAAATGCTCCTCTATTAAGTCTCTGATGTGTCTCTATGACAACACAAGAAACACGGGAAACAAACAAGATGAACTAGAGATCCAGGTGCAGTTGTAAGACCATGATCTCGTTGCATTTACAGAGACATGACAAGACAGCTCTCATGAGTGGAATGTGGTAATGAATGACTACGTACTTTTCAGGAAGGATAGACCAATAAGGCAACTACGGACCAGTCAGCCTTGACACCATCCTTGGAAAGGTGATGTAGCAGCTTGTTCTAGAGGCCATCTCTAGCTATATGGAAGAAAAGAGGGTTATCAGGAGTAACCAACATGATAGATCTTGCTTGACTAAACTGATAGCCTTCTATGACACACTGAACAAATGGGTAGATGAAGGAAGGGGCCCCAGTTCTGGGCTTCTCAATTCAAGAGAAATGTTGACGTACCGGAATGTGTCCAGAGAAGAGTGACAAAGCTGGTGAGGGGCCTGGAACACAAGCCCTATGAGAGGCTGAGGAAGTTGAGGTGGTTTAGCCTAAAAAAGAGAATGAGGGGTGACCTTATTGCTGTCTACAACTATCTGAAGGGAGGTTGTAGGCAAGTGGGGGTTGATCTCTTCTGCCAGGCAACCAACAACAGAACAGGGGGACACAGTCTCAAGTTGTGCTGGGGGAGGTATAGGCTGGATGTTAGAAGGAAGTTCTTCACAGTGATTTGCTGTTGGAATGGGCTGCCCAGGGAGGTGGTGGAGTTGCTGTCCCTGGAGGTGTTCAAGAAAAGATTGGATAAGGCACTTAGTGCCATGGTCTAGTTGATTGGTAATAGGTTGGACTGGATGATCTTGGTGGTCTCTTCCAGCCTGATTGATTCTATGATTCTATGATTCTATGAAAGACTTTGGTTGGCATATACTTTGGCTTTAGCAAGGCTTTTGATACTGTCTCCCACAGCATCCTCACACAGATAAGCTCAGGAGATGGGACATAGGCAGTTGGTCTGTGAGGTGGATCAAAACTTGGCTCCACAACAGAGTTCAGAGGGTTGTCATCAGTGACAAAGTCAAACTGGAGGCCTGTAGCCAGTGGTGTTCTCCAGGTTTTAGTACTGGGTCCAGTTTTGATCAGTATCTTTATCAACAGTCTGGATGAGGGCATTGAGTGTACCCTTAGCAAGTTCACTGATGATACAAAACTAGTAAGGGTGGCCGACAGCCTGTCAGGCTGTGCAGCCACCCAGCAAGATCTGGAAAGCTGGGTGAAGGCAAACTTTACGAAGTTCAATAAGGACAAGCGCAGGGTCTTGCATGTAGGGAGGAATAAGGACAGGCATCAGTATGGACTGGGGGCTGTCCTGCTGGAAAGCAGTTCTGTGGAGAAAGACCTTGGTGGCCAAGAGAGCCAAGGGCATCCTGAGGTGCATCTGGAAAAGTGTGGCCAGCAGGTCTAGGTAAGTTCTTTTCCCCCTCTGCTCTAGGTAAACCACATCTGGAATACTGTGTCCAGTTTTGGACTCACCAGTTCAAGAATGAGAGGGATCTGCTTGAAAGAGTCCATCAGAGAGCCACAAGGGTGACTGGGAGACTTGAGCATCTCCCCTGTGAAGAGAGACTGAGAAACTTGGGGCTGTTCGGTCTGGAGAAGAGAAGACTGAGAGGAGATCTTATCAATGTATACAAATATCTGAGGGGTGGGTGTCAAGTGGATGGGGCCAATCTCTTTTTGCTGGTCAGCAGCAATAAGACAAGGAAAAATGGCTACAAACTGGAACATGCAAGGTTTCACCTCAACATGAGGAGAAACCTTGTTACAGTGAGCATGATGGAGCACTGGAACAGGCTGCCCAAAGAGCCTGTAGAGTCTCCTTCTCTGGAGACTTTAAAGCCTGCCTGGATGCCTTCCTGAATGAAGTACCCTAGGTGATCCTGTCTCGGCAGGGAGGTTGGACTCAATGATCTCTGGAGATCTCTTCCAAACTCTAAAGTCCTGTGATTCTCTGACACGCTAATACGAAATATCAGGTCATTCAAGACATTTATAGTCCTATAGGTTATTTCAGAATTATCTCTCATTTCTCACAGCCTATGATACGAAGCTATAAGTGCAAGATCGGAAGATGTGTTTCTGTTGAAGGCTGTACTAGTCAAATGGCAAGATCGTAAGTTAAGAAATGTACTTATTCTCAACATAAAATATATCCCCTATATGAGATTGTTCATATGTCTGTATATAAGTGTCTTCAGTTTGCAGCTTGATGTTAGTAACACAGAGCTAGGACCATTCTGTTCGGATATCAGAACAGAGGTGACAAAAACAGTATACTCTTTTTTTTGGTCATGTAGAGAAAAGAAGTACATAGCATACATAGTTTTAACACACAATATAATGCCAGATCGGGAAGTCATATCCAGAAATGCTTTAATTTAATTAAAAAAAAATTAGAAAAAAGGAATACTTTGGAACAGCTCAAGAAAGAAATATTAGCTTATCAAGTTGATATCTAATTAGTGACTCCATAGAACAATCTACCTACATGCAACAAGGCAATGGTTGTGAGCTTCAAGGTCTTCGGGCTGTATGAATATACTGTCTGCTCAAGTGCAGCTTCACACCCATCAGCACCCTCAAGGGCTTTCCCACAGGCCAGTTTTCTACCTGTATTGGAGGGGTATTAATTGATTATTAATTGATTGTTTATTAATTTTCAATATTCAGGACACTTGTCCTTGCAAATTATTTTAATAATAATCATGTACTTTTGCAAC
The DNA here is from genome assembly GCA_013400475.1 of Tricholaema leucomelas. Classification (NCBI taxonomy): domain Eukaryota; kingdom Metazoa; phylum Chordata; class Aves; order Piciformes; family Lybiidae; genus Tricholaema lacrymosa; species Tricholaema leucomelas. Next base: position 552 of record WAAF01010970.1, on the reverse strand, counting down.
AGTTGTGGTAACATTGTACAAAGGAGTAACTGCATCCAGAACAAATAAAGAGCCATATATATACATTAAACTGAATCGAACTGGAAAAGAAGATTCTTGCAGCCAGTATATTGCTTGTCCGCTAGATGGACTCAAGGGGCTCTTTCTGCTTTAAGACAGAAGGCTAGTATTCAAATAAATTCAATTACAGATTTTTGTTAAAGGCTTTTGAGTATTTACTCACAAAAATTTGCCCCCAGGTCACAGGGATAGCTATAGCTTCAGACAGCACCCAAACACTTTCAGGGAGTTCTATTGATGCCTTGTCAGCAACTGAGGCTTCTGATTCTTCCCAGACTTCATAGGGTGATGAGGGAGAAGTAGGCAATCTTTGACCTGGTCCCAATTCCTCTGGATGATCTGTATGTTATTTTTAGGGTTCCTCATCTTGGCAAGAGGCTTGCAGATGTAGACAAGATGTAGACAAGGTGCTTGGCGTGTGTACAGTCTTAGCATGTATGTCACGATGGCTAAGCAGGCCTATTGTATTGTGCTAGTTTGAGCCTAGCTGGG
>WAAF01010968.1:0-11966 GCA_013400475.1 Tricholaema leucomelas | reverse complement strand
CTGAGCACCTTTGTCAACTAAAGCCCTGTATGTTACAGCATTGTTCAAAAGTTAAGGACGGAATCTAAATGAAGATATTTGGAGCAGACCGAGATCATGAAGTTTGCTGGAACCTCCTGTTGTCTGACTACTTTTTGTAAAGCCGTAGTACTCCTTGCTATTGAAGGTCTCCTGTCTGTGATGAGCAGGCTCTTGGATTCTCCTGTTCTGTACAGGTCAGCTCCCATCAGATTATTTTGAGTCTTCTGACATTCCTGCCTATGTCTCTGTGAGAGTCTGAATCCTCTCTCTTGTTCATCAACAAAGATAAACATTGCATCGTATCTCCCTAATCAACAAAAATAAAGATTGCCTTTGTTAACTTCAGGGACTCAGGCTATTTGCTTGGCCTAAAGCTCAGGGGTGCAAATCAACAGACAACGCCTTTGAAATGCCTGGACCTCAGCCTGGCTGGAATGCCCAGGATGCCTGCATCTTATGTCAGCTACCCCGAAGAGAAAAGGGTTATGTGTATTCAGTGAATGGACAGGTACAGCCAGGGAGGAGGTGGAGGTCCTCTCTCTGGTGGCACCAGACCCCTGCAAATGCATGAGAATACACAGGAAGGTTTCCTGGGGAGCTGCAGCTGGACACCGAGCAGACAACTGTATAAAAGGCAGGACGAATGCCTGCCAAAGTGTGGCACTCCCACCAGACTACCAAGGGTGCATTTCTACCAGACTACCAAGGGTGGACCTCCACCGGACCACCAAGTGGACCTCCACCAGACTACCCTCATTCTCTGCATCTCTCTCCCCCCACCCCTCTCTCTCTCTCCCTCTTTTTTGTCCGACCTTATCCTTTAATAAATAGTTTTGTGATGATATATGGTCTCGTTTGCACCTTAATTTCACAACATGGAAATCAATAACAACAGATCGCGCTCCTCTGGACAGATTTCAAGATAATGAAGCCAGGCTCTTTTTTCTTTCTTTTTTTGCCCAAGGACAGGGGCAAGGGGTACAAAGTAGAATGCAGGAAGTTCCACACAAAGATGAGTGTTACTATGAGGGTGACAGAGCATGAGGCAGGCTGCCCAGAGAGGTGCTGGAGTCTCCTGTTCTGCATACTTTTTAAATCATCCTGGAAGCATTCCTTTGCAATCTGATCTAGGTGACCCTGCTTTAGCAGGAGAGTTGGACTAGACAATTCTCAGAGGTTTCATCCAACAAGTACCATCCTGTGAAGTAAAGTGATTGTCCTGGAGTCCTGTATACCCCAAAATTCTTTTCCCTCTGTGTTGCAGTTAGGGTCTGGCTACCGGAAGATGGCGCACTGTCACGGAAAGATAGGGCTCCTCTCTGTGCTCTCTATGATCTCTCTATGATTCCTTTGTTATACTTAGCTTCCTGTCTGTGATGCATGCAGACAGAAGTGACGTTGCTACCTATCCTATATAATCCCATGCTACACGTTAATAAACGCCATTTTGCTGTCCACCACATTGGTGTTTGCATGCTGATGACCACGTGCTGCCATTACTGAACGAGGGCATTGTGGCAGAATGGCCACACCTCTGTNTGCTGCCATTACTGAACGAGGGCATTGTGGCAGAATGGCCACACCTCTGTGGCTTGAATGGGAGAGGAAAAGGTGGGAAAAGACCTGTTCCCCCCTCCCTGCCCTGAAGGTGTGAAGCGGGGGAGCAAGGGACCCTTCTGGCATGAGGGATGCCCCGTGCAGGGCCCACACTGGAATTGGCTGGGGATTGGCTGTGTGTTCTTCATGCCTAGGAAGTGGTAACTCAGCTCTTTGTTTAGGAAGGGTATAAATATTGGAAGGACTTCCCGCTTTGGGGTGTTCCCACCTTGGAGTTCGTTCCTGCCTTGGAGTTCTCCCCCACCTGCATAGCTTCTGCACAAGGAGCCCCTGGTGCTCTGAAAGACAAGCTCCTGAGCTTTGGATGGCCTCACTTTAAGCACCCCCTTTATGCAGCTTTATAGCTCTTAACGACCCTAGGAGGCTTCTGAAAGACCAGAAGGGACAAGCATCTGGACTGCCCTTCCATTCAAGCCAGCATGATTCTTCTGTGAGTAACTTTGGCTCAGCCTATATTGATAGTGGAGCATGCTATATTTAATAGCTTAAGCCTCTTCCAACTTCTGACTTCCAAAATAGTCAATTCTACCTGTGCTATCCAACCAACTGAACCTGCTAATTAAAACTAAATTAATTTCTGTGTATAGTTTTGGGGGCAGGCTTTCAGGAAAATAAAATAACTCTATTTTTTATATAAATTCCTGACTCGGCTACATTAATTCCCTGCCTCCATAGCAGTGATAGGAGCCACCAGAGAGCTCAGAAGCTGTTTAAAGCTATCCTTCACTAAGACCAAATGCTGTAATTTTGGCTATTAAGTAATCCCTCAGGTAAATCATGCGCACTGCCAAGTGTGATTTGAGTGAAAATAATTGTTCAGGTACTTATTGGCTGGCACTGAAGTATCAATCTCTCTCCTAATAAAGCTATCATCATACCCCACCCCTTCTTCAGCTCTCTGCTACTAATTATTTTGGTCTATAGATCCTCCCAATAAGTCATACATAAAAAGCTTAAAGGGGAAATGCTGCTTCATATTCAGAGTGATCCATTGCTGACAGTCAGTGCAATACAGTTCTGGTAAACAGTATCTCCCAGAGCTGGAAGGTAATCACCTGGAAAGTTGGGATTGATCTTCCTGTTTGAAGGAGTGTGTGGCAGCTCAGGAGCTCAGGGAAACAGCAGAGAAATGTGTAACCCAACAACGGAAGAAATAATTAAGATAATTAAAAACAGAAAAAAGAAAGCAAGGGAGAACTGATAAATAGCAGGAACCAGCACATTCTATTTAATTTGTAGTAAGAATGAATTTATAAGCAGCTCTGGGACCAAGCAGCTTAATCAAGTCAAATAGTGTTAAGAGAGCTGTAGCTGGACAGGCAGCTATGTACTGATGGAAAAAGTGAGGAAACAAAAACTTCAGGAAATCCACAGGAAACACTGAAGCAAAGATGTCAACTGTTTGGAATTGCATGTAAAAAGCAAATTAACTCTTTGCTCTTGGCTTCGTTTAGTTTTTGCTTTTTTATTTTGTTGGTTGGCTGCTCTTTTTGGTTTGGTTTTGGGGGGTGTTTTGTTTGGTTGGTTTGAGGACCTTTTTTTTGTCAGTTGGTTTAAGAGGTTTGTGTGTTTGGGTTTTTTGAGGGGGTTTTGAGGTTTCACTTGGTTGGTTTTATGACCTTTATGTTTGTCAGTTGGTTTTGGGGTTTTGTTTCCTTGAGTTTATCACCTTTTTTTGTTAGTTGGTTTGGGGGGTTTGTTTCTTTCACTTTATCCCCTTTGTTTGTTAGCTGGTTCTGGGGTTTTGATTGGTTGGTTTTATGACCCTTTTGTTTGTTAGTTGGTTTGGGGATCTTTTTTCTTGTTTTTATCACCTTTTTTTTTTTTGTTAGTTGGTTTTGAGTTGTTTGTTTTTCTCTTTAGGTTCTGAATAGGAACCACTCCCTCTTCCTCCAGGTTTTCCATCACATACATAAACTGAAATGATTTCTGTGTGTGAGTACTAATTCTCCACATATATGTCCTGGCAGGGCATAAATCCTGCCAGACTGGTTTTAGCCACATGCTCTCCTCGGTGGGCTAGGGTCCAGGAGTCGAGTTGAGAGCAGATTAAACAATGGAGATTGGCTTCAGCAAAGCTGCCCTGAGGGCTAGCAGCCAGCACCACATGTCAGGTTTATGTGCAGCTCCTCAGTGCAGGGTTTTTTTTTTTTAATTAAGAGAAGTGATCTTCTACTCTCTTTGTGTTTAGAGCCTTTGCAAATAATACATAGCATTAGGATGAGACAATTGGCTCTGTCACTTTTTGGCCTGTTTTCTTTTCATCAGTGGGAAAACCTAGGTAAAAAGCAGCAAAAATCATGTTTTTTAAAAGTGGAACTCAAGCTGATAAGAGACAAGCCACAAGTTAGCATTTGTGGAAATACTAGGAAGATGCCTACAAGTAAGTGTGGAGTGCTCAGCACTTGTGTCTTTATGTGAGCAAGCAATTGTTTCTCTGGTTGTTTGTATTTACCTAACCTTCCCTCATCAAATAAAATTCCAGAACAAAATGCTGTTTCTATCTGAGACAAATATGAGTGGAATCCCCAGAAAGACTCTAAAGGTCAGAGCGCCTGTTCTGAAATATTGCTCCCCACTATCTACAAAGCCATTAAACAGTACAAAGTGTAGGTTGCTGGAAAGTGTTAGACATTTAAAGCATAAGCAATTGACTAGAAATAAATTAGAAAGAATAAATATATGTGGCAAAAGGCTTACAACTCTGGGCAGTATTTGTGGAATAAGAATGCTGTGGAAACCATTTTTAATTTGGCAGCAAGTGAACTTCAGCTCTGCTGCTCCAGGCGCCTCGCTGCTCTGGTCTGATAGTGCCTCTCACCAAGACCAGAGACTGTCACTAACACTTCCACACCATTTGATCTTGAAAAGGAAAATAGTGTTTGTTTTACACATAAATGGACAAACATTTGCATTTTATAATTGTTTACACAGAGATTAGGAAAAAACAAACCACAACAAGGCACTTTTCTTCCTTTGAAATGGGGTAGGCTTTTAAGTAGCCCTACTTCTTATTTAGGAATTATGACACTATAGGAGGTTTATTGTTGTTGCTAGATTTTTTTTTTTTTTTTTTCTTAACTAATACTGAAATATTTTTGGGGACATCTCCTCAGATTGAATTAGAAAGTAATTTAACCAAAATAAGTAGAAAAAAATACAAAATATGTCTAAAATAATCAATTAGAATCCATCTGTCACTAGGGATTTGTATGTGGGAAAGAGAAAATGAGTGATTTTTCATGTTGGTCGATGAGGAGTTCAGTGTGAGCTACCAGTGTACACCTACATCCCAGAAAGCCAATGTGATCCTGGGTTGCAGGTTGAGAGAGATGATTCTGTTCCTCAACATCACTCTGGTGAGACCCCCACCTGGAGTACTGCGTCCAGCTCTGGAGCCACTATTACAGGAAGGATCTGGAGGTGCTGGAAAGTGTCCAGAGAAGGGCCATGAGGATAACCAAAGGGCTGGAGCTCCTCTGCTATGGAAACAGACTGAGAAAGTTGGGGATATTCAGTCAGCAGAAGACAAGGCTCCAAAGAGATCTTATTGTGGCCTTCCAGTATCTGAAGGGGGCTGCCAGAAAGCTGCTGAGGGACTTTTTAGGCTGTCAGGTAGTGATAAGACTAAGGGGAATGGATCCAAGCTAGACGAGGGGATATTTGGATAGGATGTTAGGAAGAAGTTCTTCACCATGAGGGTGGTGAGACACTGGAACAGATTGCCCAGGGAGGTGGTGAAAGCCCTATACATGGAATTTTTTAAGGCCAGGCTGGATGTGGCTCTGGGCAACCTGATCTAGTGGAAAGTGTCCCTGCTCATGGCAAGGGGGTTGGAACTGTGTGATCCTTGAGGCTCCTTCCAACCCTCACAGTTCTGTGGTTCTGTTCACCAAACTCTTGAAGCCACTCTCAAAATCTACTAAAACCTTACCTGTAAAGATTGCTGAGTGACACATCTGATTCTTAGGACTGGGAAAACAGAGGAACTCAGCAAAGCCATTTCTGCTGGTGGGCAAAGGTTTTTCAAATGTGCAGTTAGCTGAGTTACTTTCTGTGCAGGGGATGGTTCTGGAAATTAGTGCAAGTATGTAATCTCCAGGGATGCCTCTGAAAATTTCTTTCCTGGAATTAATCAGTAAATGGGAAAAAAATCTAAGTGAGAGGTGAGATGAACCTGAATATGTAACTGCAGCCTCGTGCAGGTATGACTGATACATAAGTTAACAAGAGCAATACAAAAACAATGGAAAAGCAAGCAAAAAAAAAAAAAAGAATTAAGGAATCTGAGGAGAATTAGGGCTGAAATGAAATATGATTCTCTAAGTGACTGCTTCCATATTATCACAGTAAGATTATGTTTAGTTTCTCAGGAGATGCTTTCTATGATTAAATTTCACTCCTGAAGTACCTCAAATTCAGCACATGATTGAATCACCTTGAATCTAATGATCATTTAAATAAGAAAAATCCTATTCAGTGTTAAAATAATCATTTTTACCCCATATAACTCATTTATAGCACATCATTACCACCAGAAAACATTCCAGGCTGTGGGGAAAGATATAGGAGTTTAAGTCTAAATGAGATTTTACTCCTTTTACTTACCTATGCAAAAAAATAGGTACTTATATTCTAAGCGTATTTGTTTAGGAGGATTTCCATAAGGCAGAGCAAATCTGAGAGAGAAAGTGTTGATGTCAATATAGTGTGCTAAAGGAAGCATCTAACTGCCTCTCTTAGTTAACATCTACAGTGCTTTTCAGCAGCTTAATCATTCAGGAGTGCCCAATTGTACGTCTGAGTGGTTTAGTATAGCCTGTTGGGGGTGAAGCCACATTTAATATATTCAAATTTCTTATAGTTAGAAAACATAAACCAATCTCCTGCCATATGCTGAAGATCACCATAGTACAGAATCAGCTTTGTGAATATCAGATTCTGACCTTTGTTATCTTCTAAAGAAACTCCCGTTTTAAAGTTAAAAAACCCAAACTTCCATTAAATTAAACTGGCAAAGCAGAACAGCCTCCTGCTGTTGATCTCATACTTACAGAATGACACCTTGGGCTGTGTGTTAGTTTGAGCCTAGCTGGCATATTTTGTTGACAAGAATTAGATTATAGGTTGTGTAAAGGAAGCAATGGTGATGTCTAATTCACTCACAGGCTTACTGAGATGTATAAGAACAAAAACATAAATATAGATAGCAGAGTCTCTCTCTGTCTTTGGAGCTGCTCTTCTGTCTAACTTAACCTGCTGTCTGTGTGACTAATCCATATGCTTCCTAACCACCCCTGGCCAACTCTCCAAACTCACCTTTGAACGTAAGGTAAAGTCTGGGGTAAGGTAGAGGGATGAAAGGAAAGGTGATTCAGAGCCCCTCCTGGGGAATCTGGTTTCTGGGAGGGGTGTTGTGTTTCTGTATTATCTTTTTACCTTGTATATTTCTGTATATATTGTAAATATCTGCTTGTGTATTGTGCTAAGTTGTAAATATAAAGCTTCATTCAAGTTCCAGAGTGGCTTTCATCCAGAAGCCACTCTAACAGGATTGCTGCTTTGTTTGCAGGTGAATTGATGGCTGAATTTAAAAAAAAAAAAAAAAAAAGTGCCTTTACCTTTTCCCTGGAATACTCGAAGCCTCACCTCGAGTACTTTGTGCAGCTGTGGACCCCTCACTGCAAGAATGTTGAGGTCTGAAGGAAAGCAACGAGACTAGGGAGGAAGCTGGAGGGGAAGTCTGATGAGGAGAGGCTGAGGGAACTGGGGGTGTTCAGCCTGGAGGAGGCTTGAAGGGGACCTTATCACTCTTTACAACTACCTAAAAGTGTGGGAGAATTTTCTTGCTAGCAGGACATGAGCTGGTAAACATGAGAACTCGTGCTGCGAAGTGTCCTTGAGTCCATCCTGGATTCAGAACAGCCAGGCACTGGGTGGCAGCCCTATGCGCAGCTGCAGGGGGCTGAGCCTGCCAGATGCAGGGGTGGGCACCACAGCTTGTTTTGGTACAGAGTGACCTATCTGTACCTTACACATAACTCTGAGCCAATCTGTACCTTCCACTTGTGCCAACATCAAACTAGTTGTGCACGCCTCTTCCAAGTAGCATATAAGCTGCTGTGTTGCCTGAATAAAGCGTACTGTACTGCTAGCTGAGTCGACTCATCAGTACCCCGATCTCACCTCTGCCAGCTTCCCACGACCGCATAAAAGGAAGTTGTAGTCAGGTGGGGGTCAGGCTCTGCTCCCAGGCAGCTTGTGACAGGACAAAAGGGCGTGATCTGATGCTGTGCCAGGGGAGGTCTAGGTTGGATGTTAGGAAGCACTTCCTGATGGAAAGGGCTATTAGGCACTGGAATGGACTGCCCAGGGGGTGGTGGAGTCAGCATCCTTGGAAGTCTTTAAGAAAAGATTGAATGTGGCACTGAGTGGTATGGTATAGCTGATGTCATGGTGCTGGGTTGCAGAATGAACCTGATGATTTCAGCCGTCTTTTCCAGCCTCAGTGATTCTGTGATTATTTATTGCAATTGATAAAAGTGCAGCCTTCACACAAAAATAGCTGCTAGTGTTTTGGTTGAAAGAAATGGTTTTATAGGTAAGAACTACCTTCTCAACTTCTATTTGTGACCCTAGACTTGCTGGTGCAATTTAAGGCAGGCTTAATGTGATGGTGTGTGCCAGTCTCTTACACAGGGAAAACTCTTAGGATTGATACCTTTTATCTCACTGGCTGTATCCAGTGTTTGAGAGTTTAATACAGCAAAAGGTTTCCATGTTCTGCTGAATGCCACCACAGTTCATTGTAAAGTGATTATCTTTGAACCTGAATGCTGAGGGAAAAAAAAAAAAAACCAACAAGATTCAATTGCACTGAGAATGGAAACTTTGTCAATATGAAAATCTGTGGCTGTTTAAATTTGGAGAAAATTTGAAATAAATTAGTGTTGAACTAGTGCAAAATGACTTAATGAGAAAGGTGAGTGTGACTGCTGTTTATCATTCTCAATTCTTATTTTTCCCTCCTTGCTGCTTATGGGTTTCATAGTATTTCAAGTTAAATATAGTTGGTTGTTGTTTCTCAAAAGCTCAGTGATGCTGTTGACCTGCAAGCATGGCACCAGGCTAGGGACCTCAAGAAAACCTGTGGGAATGCTTGTCTGAGGGTAAAAAAAGTCCTTTGAGACTTACCTTTCTAATTTATTATTTTAATACCCTGTAATTGTACTGATTTAATTCTGCTGGTCCTTGGAGTGTTACACCTTTGGGAAGGAGGCAGATTTGAGAACTGGAATTCAAGCTTTGCTATGGAGGGAGGAATTAATTAGACCAAGTCAGGAATTTATAAAAATAGAGTTATTTTATTTTCCCAAAAACCTGCCCCCAAAACTATATACAGAAGATAATTTAGATTTAATTAGCAGGTGTCCTGGAGGTCCCGTGTACCCCAGAAATTTCCTCTCCCTCTGTGGTTTGAATGGGAGAGGAAAAAGGCGCGAACAGAGCTGTTTCTCCCTCTCTGCCCTGCAGGCGTGAAGGGGGGAGCAGGGGGGACCCTTACGGCACGAGGAGTGCCCCGTGCTGGGCCCGCGCTGCACTTGGCTGAGGATTGGCTGTGAGCTTTTCGCACCTAGGCAGTGGTAACGGCTCTTTGTCTAGGAAAGGGTATAAATATCGAGGGGTTCCCGCCTTGGGGTGTTCCCGCCTTGGGGTGCTCCTGCCGTGGAGTTCGCCCCTGCTTTGGATCGCGTTCCCGCCTTGGGGTGCTCCTGCCGTGGAGTTCGCCCCTGCTTTGGATCGCGTTCCCGCCTTGGTGTGCCTGCTTGGAGTTCTTCTCCCCCCACCTGGATAACTTCTACACGGAGCCTTTGACACTCCGAAGACAAGCCCTGAAGGACTTCACTTTAAGCGTCCTTATTGTGTGGCTTATCGCTTCTTAACGACCCTGAAGGTTGCTGAAAAGACCACGGGACAGACCTTTGAATCGCCCTTCTTTTCAAGCCAGCTGTCGTGAGTAGCCTAGGCTCAGCCTATTTTGATAGTGGGGAACGCTATATATGTTTATTAGCACAAATCCTTTTCCAATTACTGACTTAAAATTAGTCAAGTTTACCTGTGGCATCCTATATATATCTTCTGTATATAGTTTTGGGGGCGGGTTTTCGGGAAATAAAATAACTCTATTTTTATAAATTCCTGACTCGGCCAAATTAATTCCTGCCTCCATAACAGCAGGTTCTTAGTTGGTTGAGAATATCTACACAATAGGGTACCACAGGTAAACTTGACTAATTTGAAGTCAGAAGTTGGAAAAGGCTTTAGCTATTAATATAGCGTTCCCCACTATCAAAATAAGGCTAAGCCATAAGCTACTCATGACAGGGAGCACTGGCTTGAAAAGAAGGACGATTCAAAGGTCTGTCCTGCGGTCTTTCAGAAACCTTCAGGGTCATTAAGGAGCAATAAGCCACACAATAAGGTGCTTAAGGTGAAGTCCTTCAGAGCTTGTCTTCGGAGGAGACAAGGCTCCGTGTGTAGAAGCTATCCAGATGGGGGGAGAACTCCTCCAAGCAGGCATAGCAAGGCGGGAACACAATCCAAAGTGGGGACAAAGTCCACGGCAGGAGCAGCCCAAGGCAGGAACACCCCAAGGCAGGAACCCCTCAATATTTATACCCTTTCCTAGACAAAGAGCAGAGTTACCACTTCCTAGGTGTGAAAAGCACACAGACAATCCTCAGCTGAGTCCAGCGTGGGCCCGGCACGGGGCACCCCTCCTGCTGGAAGGGTCCCCCCTGCTCCCCCCCTTCACACCTGCAGGTCAGGGCAGGGGGGGGAAACAGGTCTTTTCACACCTTTTTCCTCTCCCATTCAAACCACAGAGGGAGAGAAAATTTTTAGGGTACACGGACCTCCAAGACATTCCCACCCCGGTGGTAATGAGCATCTTTGTCTAGAGATTAAGAGAGGTAGGTGATCCCCCTTGCAATTTAGCAAGTTATGTGCCCTGTATCAGTTAGGTTAGCCTTTTCCAACATTAACAATAAGTAACAATACAGTAATTGCCCCAATAATAACTAACAACACTTAACAAGGCTTAACAAAAGCCTAAACAGTATTAACTAAAGCTACACAGTCAGTTTTTGCAGCTAATTAATTGCTCGGTTCCTGGTAGAGCAATAATGAGAGTTCATGGCAGAGTCTTGGATGCTCTGAGTCCATGGCTGGAGGTCACGCTCTGCGGGTCCTGATGCCATCATCCACTGGCCACCCCGGTGATATGCCTTCATCTCCTGTGTAGCTGGTTCTCCCTTTCCCAGGTGCTGGTCAGGAACTGGTCCTTGGCTGTGGCCTTTACCTGTAGGGAGACAAAACTGGCCTTGGCCTGTAAAGGCCAGGCTTAATAGCTGGGGATAATCCACCATGCACTGATGCGGTGGCTTTTACCATTGGCATCTAGAGCCTCCCAGGCATATAAGCCTCTGGGTTTAACTAGTGTCATTGGCACTACTGCTATAGAAGGTAGCCTGACGAGGACAGGTTGGCCCCCTTGCATCTGGGGCAGGTGGTCAGCGACCACGGGTGGCTCACCTAGGCAGCAGGTCTTGATTTGGGGTTTCTGGAGCTCTCCCAGTGACTACTGACCTTTAAAAGCTTCCTGAGCCACTATTACAATGATTCAGTGCTTTGCCTCCCATCTGGGAGACAAGAAAGGGTTAACCTTTCTGTCTGGGGATGAGGTGTAGTTCTCTGTGGGGGGGCTGCCACTTCTGGGCATGCCGTGTCTGCTCTGAGAGCCGCTCCGAGAGCGTTCACTCTGAGAGCCCCTGGGCGAGTCGCTGGCCCTGTGCTTCTCATGTCTCTCTGGGCTTGCCAGCCCGGTTTTGGACACATTGAACCAGCTCCTTCAGCTGCCAATCTGCCAGCTGCTTCAGGATGGTTTTAGAGATCCCCAGAGATAGGGCTCGCTTGTACCATCTATCTCTTGGAGAGTCCAGCTCTTTGGATCTCCTGTCACCCTGTTTGAATTGGTCTGTCCCCGTGCGTTTCCTGGGGAAGTCTGTAGGACCTGTCCCTCTGGGGCAGTCCCTGACTGACCGGACCTGTCTGTGCCGTGTCCCGGATTTTTCTGTGGGACAAGCACCAGGCCGTCTCTCCCCACACCTCCCGTCCCCAGAACCAAAACCAAATTGGAGTCCATAGGGAATTAGGTCAGTTAACAGTTCAGCCCATGTCATCACGTGCTCCTGTCCATCTCCCTTTTCATTCTCTGAAATCGCCTTTTGGATTGTCCCTATATTTTTCATTGCCCAAACTTGCAGGCT
>WAAF01010963.1:0-17216 GCA_013400475.1 Tricholaema leucomelas | reverse complement strand
CAAGTCTGTTTTAGGGCCTATGGGCCCTCCACAACAGCTCCAGCACTAGTGACCAGCTGCCAACTCAACTGGATGTGGCGCAATTCACCACCACTCTCTGGGCCCAGACATAGAGCCAGTTCTTAACCCAGCACTGTGTGCCGTAACAAACTCCTGGCAAAGCTGGCAGTCCATTTCTGGGATAGAAGCACTTTGCCAGGTGTTTGCTACGACACACATTGTCAAGGGCCTTGCTGAAGTCCAGGTAAACTACATCTACAGCTGTGCTAGTTTGAAGCTAGCTAGAATGTTTTGGTGAGAAGAATTAGATTACAAGCTGTGAAAGGAAAACAATGGTGATGTCTACTTTCCTCATAGGCTTTCTGAGATGTATAAAAACAAAAAAGCAAAACATAGATAATTACTTCTGCTGCTGGTGAGCTCTGAGCTACATCTTACTTTCTAACCTTAACCTCTATTTTTTTGACTAATCCACTTTGCTTCCTAACCCCTTGACCAAACTTCCATTCTTCTTTGGGACTGGGGTAAGGTTGAGAGGGGTAGGGGGAAGGTGAAGGGGTGGTTGGAAGCCCACCCTGGGCCTTCCCTACATCCACCAGGCAGGTTGTGTAGTCACAAAAAGAGATCAGATTAGTCAAGCAGGACCTGACCCTCCTAAATGCATGCTGTCTGGGTCTGATCCTTTGGCTATCCTGTAGGTGTCATGTGATTGCACTCAAGATGATCCATTCCATTATCTCAGATGGCACTGAGGTCAGGCTGATTGGTCTGCAATATCCTAGGTCCTCCTTCAGACCTGTTTTGTGGGTGGACACCACATTGGTCAGTTTCCAGTCTTCAGAGACCTCTCCAGAGAGCCAGGACTGTTGATAAATGATGGAGAGCAGCTTGGCCAGCTCATCCACCAGCTCTATCATCACCCTAGGGTGGATCCCATCTAGTCTCATAGACTTATGAGGATTCAAGAGGCTCAATAGGTTTCTAACTGCCTCCTGGATTACTGGGGGGCTGTTCTGCTCCCTGACCCCATCTATCAGCTGAGGAGGCCAGCTGTGCTGAAGACAACCTGTCTATATCTAATCTGCTATCTATAATAGCATATTGAGGCAAAGAAGGTGTTAAGCACATCTGCCTTTTCGTCATCTCTAGTTCCCCTCCTTGTCCAATGAAGAGTGGAGATTATCCTTGCCCCTCTTTTTGTCATGAATGTATTTATAAATATTTTTATTATCCTTCATAGAAGGATAATAAAAAGTGAAGGAATTGACCACAGAAGTGGGCTTTTGCATCTCTAATCTTCCTACACGACCTGGCAACATCCTTAAATTTTTCATGAGTTCCCTCACCCTCTTTCCAAAATTATATGATTTCTTTTTTTCCCCTTAATTTCTTCAGAAGTATTTTGCCCATCCAGGCTGGTTGTCTTCCCCATCGGCTCTGTTTTTAGCACATCAGGACAGCCTGTTCTTGCTCCTTCAAGATTTCTTTCTTGAAATAGGTTCAATCTTCCTGTACCCCTTTGTCTTTAAGAGCTTTTTTACAAGGTAGCCTTCAGGTTAGTCCCTTGAATTATCTATAAGTCCGATGTGGACATTCTCTTGATGCCTCTTGTAGCTTCGTTGCATTTTAAAAGCTATTATTTCACGGTCACTGAATCCCAGACAGCCTCTGACCACCACATCTTCTACCAGCTAAGTTCCCATTAGATAGCTGGCATGTTAAAGTTGCCTACAAGAATGCAGACTGGTAATCTTGAGACATCCTGCAGTTGTTTATAGAATAATACATTCACCTCATCTTCCTGGTTGGGTGACCTATGACAGATTGTAAGAGTCTAAATCCTCTCTCTTGTTCATCAAGGAAGATAAATATGGCCAACATCTCTCCCTACTCAACAAAGATAGAGATTACCTTTGTTAACCTCTGGGGCTCAGACAAGGTGCTTGGCTGAAGCTTCAGGGGTGCTAATCAACAGATAATGCTTTGGAGGAAATTCCTGCTATTTCCCTTCCCTGCTTCTTCTCTTTTTCTCTGTTGTTCTCTCTGTGTCCCCTTCTCTTTCTCTCTCCCTCTGTTTTGTTCAATTTTATCCTTTAACAAATAGTTTTGTGGTTATATATGGTCTCACTTGCACCTTAATTTCACAACACAGAAATCTATAAGAACAGATCTTGCTCCTCTGGACAGAGGTATTGTTAACCTCTGTTCTCTGGACCTTGACAGACTCCAACCAGTATGTCAGTCTTATTGGTCTTCCTTCTGATTTTTACCCATAGGCACTCAGTCTGGTTGTCATTAGTCTCAAGCTCCAGGGCATCAAGAGCTTCCCTAATATACAGGGACACCCCTCCAACCCTTTCCCTCTCCTGTCTTTCCCCAAAAACCTGTGTCTGTCCATTGCAGTGCTCCAGTCATATGATTCATCCCACCGTGTTTCAGTGATGGCAACTATGTCATAGCCTTTCTGNCTCTTGTTCATCAAGGAAGATAAATATGGCCAACATCTCTCCCTACTCAACAAAGATAGAGATTACCTTTGTTAACCTCTGGGGCTCAGACAAGGTGCTTGGCTGAAGCTTCAGGGGTGCTAATCAACAGATAATGCTTTGGAGGAAATTCCTGCTATTTCCCTTCCCTGCTTCTTCTCTTTTTCTCTGTTGTTCTCTCTGTGTCCCCTTCTCTTTCTCTCTCCCTCTGTTTTGTTCAATTTTATCCTTTAACAAATAGTTTTGTGGTTATATATGGTCTCACTTGCACCTTAATTTCACAACACAGAAATCTATAAGAACAGATCTTGCTCCTCTGGACAGAGGTATTGTTAACCTCTGTTCTCTGGACCTTGACAGACTCCAACCAGTATGTCAGTCTTATTGGTCTTCCTTCTGATTTTTACCCATAGGCACTCAGTCTGGTTGTCATTAGTCTCAAGCTCCAGGGCATCAAGAGCTTCCCTAATATACAGGGACACCCCTCCAACCCTTTCCCTCTCCTGTCTTTCCCCAAAAACCTGTGTCTGTCCATTGCAGTGCTCCAGTCATATGATTCATCCCACCGTGTTTCAGTGATGGCAACTATGTCATAGCCTTTCTGTTGCACCAAGGCTTCCAGCTCGTCCTGCTTGTTGCCCATACTGCGTGCATTTGTGTACATTCACTTGACCATGTTGTGACCATGATCTCTTCTCTGCCTGGGAAGGAGCAAACCACTGTTTGCTGCTTCCTGCTAGCCCTGCTCCCTCATTTATACACATAGCTGTTCCTCCCCTTCCACTGATGGCTGGTCACCCTAGATGTATGAACTTCTATAGTGCACTGGCAGAGGTCCTACCCAACAAATGGTAAACTATTGCAGCACCCCCTCAGGGTATAGGCCACCACTCTTTTCCCTTCAGCAATTTTTTGTAATTCTCCCAGTCCAGGATGCTTGCTAGAGTCTGATGAGATAGCTCTTCTGGTATTGCCTCTCCCAAAGGGTGGTCTGGTACTGGCTCACCCGCTTTTGTATCTCATATGGTAACCATAGCAACACCCCCAGCTGCATCAATCCCTTGTGCAGGTACCTCTTGACATTACTAATTGATGACAATGGAGATGACATAATTTAGTTTACATGGGAGTATAATACAATAAGCAAATCTGACTCATCTGAGAGTTTGATTGCTGTGTTTGGAATTCCACCACAGTTGGACTAAGTGGGGAAAGAATGAAGAAGGGAAAATGATGACCAAAAAAAAAAAAAAGTTTTTGTAAGATTCTTTCTTTAATTTTTCAAATTGCAGAAGATATGATTCATGGACAGTGACCATATTTTTCCTTTGACAAAGGAAAAATTGTGAAACACTTTTATCATTGTGAAATGCTGTTTTTACCACTCATCACATGAATCTGATGTGAAGGGCATGTAAACTCCTGAGTCTGTCCAGATGTCTGAACATTATTCCTTTTTGAGCAGAAAGAAATATTCTACTTATAGATAGTTAACATTCTAAACAAATTCTGTCAATCTGATTAAAGCATAATTCAGTCAGAAGGTGTAGTGGTATTTTTTGGGACCATTACTTTAAAGAGTTACTTGACTTTCCCCTCATTACATCAATTTGCTTAATGTTTCTTTCTGTATTGACAGTTTCTTCTCCTTTAAGTTTTGAGATGGTTTCTTGGATAATGACATTGATAAGGTTATGAATAAATCAAGATCTATCCTTAGTAATATTATCTTAAAAGATTGTTGAAGCTTTTATTTAAAAAGCCTTTAAAATATTAATTTTGCCCCTTATTTCTCCCTTTTGTTTCCTCCTAAGGAGACATTTTATATCTTTATAAGCACTTTAATTATCATTCTTGCTTATTTCTCATAGTTGCCTCTTTTACAAGAGAAATGTTTTTGCCTTTCAGAAAGGAATCTACAGTTCATCATTAATTTAGTATTTGTCTCTTGATTAAAACACACAATAATCAGAAATTCTAAGCATGTATTGGGGTAAGGTTATTATCATCACACCTATACTGCTTGTGGGCTCAACCTTTATAGTGTGGCTAGGACCTGAAGCCTTGTCCAAAATAGCTGATACTACCAACGAGATCCTTTAAAGATCATTTCTACTTCTTAGCTGATCAGGTGGCATGGTGGCAGGAAAATGCTACTGCTTGTCTTTTCATGGGACTCATCTAACCCTGAGATACCATGAAAAAGAAAAAAAAAATATCATGGGCAGTGTGCCTTGAGAAAAAAAGTCATTATCCTGTTAATTTTGAATCATAAACGGAAGTTCATGAAGAATATAAAGCAACCCAGTTCCACTTACACTTCTGATATTTTCTACTGGTTTCATGTACATAATGTAAAGAAGTTGTGATCATTTCTCACATCCATTTTCTTTGGAGTCAACTTGCTCAACAAATTCCATTATTAGATATGAAGTTTTACTAGAAACTATATGTTTAGCATGACAATCTAAAATATAAATGAAAAATCCAAGTCAGATTATAATTGTTCACTCCAATATTAAAGACCTAGTTTGGAGGTAAAAAAAAAAAATCAAGTTAATGTCTGTGGGGTGTTTATTGGAATTTATGTTATGTTCCAATAATAAAATCAAACAAACTAATACCTAAACTTAAAGCTAGTACATCAGCTTCATCCTTAGTGATTATATTTTGGCTGCCTTTACTGGATGTGTAGCTACTCAGAACACTACATACTGATCATGAGCTCTCTCAAGTTGTACTTAACAAATTCTAAAGGGATTTTATATTTTATCACAAATCCTCACAGAAATCTGTGAGGTCTTCAATCTTGAATTTTCTTAAATATATTAAGATACATTCAGAACATCTTTTATCTTAATCAGTAGGTGTTTTGCAGTAACTTCAGTGGTTTCAAAAGATGCAATTCCTAGTGAGTGAGCACAATAAGCTTTTCAGTGTGCTAGATTAGATGCATGTTCATACACTTCAGGGACCCTGCCCCCTTTTTACAGTCTTGACATGGGGGCAGGATGAAAATTGCTGATGAAGATTGTTATGTGTCAAAAGCAATATGATTATGTGACTCATCTTGTTTTCCATTATATATAATTTAAAAGCAAACTGTCATGGTATTTTTAATAATTAAAAAGTCCTTGCTATTGTTTATAATTATCTCTTTAATGATTGACATTGAAATCTGTTTCCTTACTGATATATTTTTCCCCTTTCTTTAGAAGCATTTGTGGATGAGCTATTGAACAGTTATGTAGGAAGTTAGAGATACTTAATTTTAATGATTTATGTTAAGAGAGGGGAGATAATTTATCTGTATATCATCTATATTGTTTTCTTGATAACTCCTTGGCTGCCTGTACTGGATTTTCAGGTCTGTATTACTTCTGTGAACAAGTTGAATGTGGTAGTACAGCACTTCCTTCTGTACTGCATTAGTAGTCCATGTTACAAAGATAAAAATAGAAACACCTTCAGTTAAAAACCTGATCCTGAGTCGGTGTGTCTTCCTTTAAGAAGACAAATCTGAGATCCTAATATACTCCTTTATCAGTTTATTGCATGATTTTCATCTTTTATCACCTAATATCCATCACAATCAGTTCCAAACGTATTGTCTCCACTGATCTGTATTATCTGTCTAAAATTCCTTTAGACTTAACAGTTTTGGTGGAGTTATTTGCTATTTGGCATTGCATAAATCTGGAACTTCATGATTTAAGATTTATTTTTTTTTGAGCTAAAAATTGCAACTAGGTTGTTTTTTCGGTAGACTTTGATAGGGTCTTCTAGAAGATTGAACTTGGCCAGTTGCAAGGTATCTTCCAGCCACTCCCTGACAGTATCTCCCGAGTAAGGGGGAGAAGAAGGAGAAAATAAGATGGAAAAATTCATTGTGAGTTTGATCTGATGAAACCATTATGAAATCACCCAGACTGGATTCAGACAGATGGAAGCTAAGGAATGAAACTATAGTTACAGCTTAGCACAATTTCAAAGCATATATGTATACAATATACACAAACATTTGCAGCTATATAGAGACATATACAAGTTAAAAGCAATACAGAAACACAGTACCCCTCCCAGAAATCAGAGTCCCCAGGAGAGGCTCCCAGCTGCCTTTCCACCTTGTTTTCACCCTTCTACCTTATCCCAGAGTCTGCCTTATGTGCAAAGTGAGTTTGGAGTTTGGGGCTCAGAAGCAGAATGATTAGTTGGATTACACAGCAGCAGAAGCCCAGGGAGAAGATACAGACACCAATTCTGACAGATAGAGACACTCTGTCTTATCTATGTGTTCTTGCTTCCATACATCTCAGGATGCCTATGAGTGAAGTAGACATTGTCATTGTTTCCTTTTCACAGCCCATAATCTAATATTTCTCATTAAAATATTCCAATTAGCTGTAAACTAGCACACTCATGGATTGAGATAGATCACTCACCAATTATTGTCATGGACAAAAAAGACTTTACTTTGGGAAAACTATTTTAATTTCTTATGAATTAAAGTAGAGTCAGATAGTGAGAAACAAAGACAAAACCTAAACCCCCTTCTTTCCAGTGTTATCTTTGTTGNGATTAAGAAGCCAAGGTGAATCAGCCACAAAAGCAAATGGAGGGTGAGGTTAGAAAGCAAGATGGAGTTCAGCCAGCAGACCGAGCTCTCCATCAGGCAAAGAGCTGAGAACACATCCCAGAGCCTAGTGCCCAAGCAAAGTGTAGAGCAAAGTGACCTTACCTTTTGTTTTGCTTTTCCTTTCTACACATCTCAGCAAGGCTGTGAGGGAAGTAGACCTCACCATTGTTTTCATTTCTCAGCCTATGAGCTAATTCTTCTCACCAAAACATTCTAGCTAGCTTCAAACTAGCACAATGATGACTCTACCTTCTGCCCTGGCAATCCAAGCAGTTCAAGGGAGAATGTGGTCAGCTCATAACAGTTCCTCTTTCAGTCCTTCCTCTCACATTGTTCTCTTCCCTGCCATAGGGTCTTTCTCTGTCGTCCTCTCTCCCACAGGCTGGCATGGAAACCTCTGCTCCAGTGCCTTCAGTACTTCCTCCTTCGCCTTCTTCAATGACACTGTTTGAAGGGTTGTTTTTCACACGTTTGTTTCTTTTTTCTTTTCTTATTCTTACTTACTTGTTTCAGTGTGTACTACAATTTCATTTTGTCCTGTTGAAACAAAGGAGTTATATTTATTTTAAGATCACTGGCTGCTAGTTTAATTTCACTCTTTATGGGTTGTGTATATTAAATAGTGAATGTCCATATCTATTCACTTTATTCATGCTATTAATACTTCTATAATTACCTATCAAATTCTTAGCTATCTCCTTCCTAGATTAAAGACCCTTTTTGGTTACTTTCTACAGAAATCCTTTTTTTTTTCTTGTTTTTTTTATAGTTCTATTTAATCTATTTCATTCCCATCACTCAGATGGAAAAATCATAGCAGAAACTGTGCTGTCACCAGATTTTACATATATTTATTTTGATTGTTATTCTTTTAGTTATAGTTAGCATTCTGTTTCTGCTTTTTATTTCTAGATATTGAGCAATTGATAAAGATGTTAAATGGGACTGGGCCCAGTACAAATCCATGGGCAACATCACTTGTGACTGGGTATCAACTAGACTTCATTCGCCACACTTTTTGGGTCTGTCCATTCACACAGTCTTTTGCCCAGCAAAGAGTATGCCTGTCCAAGCCATGACCAGCCAGTTTTTCGAGGAGAATGATGTGGGAAATAATGTCACAGGCTTTGCTAAAGCCCAGATGACAGCAGCCACAGCCCTTCCCTCACCTACTAAGCAGGTGACCTTGTTGCAGAAGGGGATCACATGAGTCAAGCAGTACCTGCCTTTCGTAAACCTATGCTGTCTGGAACTGATGCCCTTATACATTGTTGCATTATGGTGCTCTGGATGGCCTGCTCCATCAGCTTCCCTAGCACTGAAGTTAAACTGACAGGCCCATAATTTCATGTACCTTCCTTCAGGCCTTTCTTGAAGATGGGTCACATTGGCTAGCTTCCAGTCAACTGGGACTTTCTGGATCAGACATAATTGCTGGAAAAACATGGAAAATGTCTTGGTGAGCACCTCTGTGAGCTCACTTAGAATCCTTGGGTGGATTCTACTGGGTCACATAGACTTGTGTACATCTGTGTGGTGCAGCTGGTCTCTGACCATCTCTTCCTGGACTGTTGGGGGACCATTCTGCTCTTGGTCTCTGCCTTCTATCTCAGGGTACAACTGGTCTTGTTACTAAAGGCTGTGGCAAATGTAGCATTAAACACCTCAGCCTTTTGTCATCCTTAGTCACCACAGTTCCTCTTACATCTAATAGACAATGGAGGTTCTCCTGAACCCTTCTTTTGCTGTTGATGCACTTATGGAAAGATGTTTTTTATTGCCTTTTATAGCAGTAGCCAGATTAATTTCTAGCTGGGCTTTGGCCTTTCTAATTGTCTCCCTACATAGCATCTTACCGTCTTTGAAATAAGCATGTGTGACCCACCCCTTCTTCCCAAGACTACACATTCTCTTTTATAAAGTGAATAGCAGCCAGAACAACCTGTTCAGCTAGGTCAGTCTTCTTTGTCACCGGATCATCTTGCAACACTTAAGGATGGCTTACTCTTCCACCTTTAAGACTTCCCTCTTGAAGAGTGTCCAGTCTTCCTGGATTACTATGCCCTTCAGAAATGCCTCACAAGGGCCTCCATCAAGCAGTTTCTTCAACAACTCAAAGTCTACACATTTGAAGTCCAAGGTGGCAGCTCTGATGCATGCCTTCCTCACTTCTCTAAGAACACAGAACTAAATCACTTGACGATCACTGTGCCCTAGATGGCCTTCACATGGTCATCATCACCACAAGGAATATGTCCAGCATACTTCATTGATGAGTGGTTTAACTCATTTGCTTTGTCAAGAACTTATCTTCAATACACTCTAGTAACCTCTGAGACTGTTCCCTCTCTGCTGCATTGAGCCCCACCCCTGTCCAGATGTCCACTCTGGACAAACCCTTGGAGCTGTTTCCAGCTAACACAGTATTATCTCTCCCTGCTCCCAGTCAGTGTTCTTACCAATAATTGAAACAATGGTGAGGAGTATAAGCAAGAAAGGCTAGAAGAAGAGAAGGTGTAGAGGAAGAAGAGAGCCAAGAACAAGCTATGCTTCAAACTATGTAGAAATTTCAGACCAATAGAATGAGATAAACATATCTCTTCTGTTTTGTTCAGCCTTTTTGAGAATAGAGTCAATGCCTCCTGGACTCTCTTGAATTCTCTGGAAAACTTTTATTTACAGTTTGGGACACTTAGTCTTAAAATTATCACAAGTTCAAGGAGTGTTTGAGTTGGCTCTGCCTGTTCCTCACAATACAAAATATGAAGAATCAAGACTAGAACAAAACTCAAGGGTAGACTGAAACTATAGGCTTACAAATGTCTTTGTAGCCTTCCGCTTTGGGCTCCCAACATTGTAATTCCCGCTTGTCATGGCTTGGGAGTTACCCACCCTCCACACAATGAAATCACAAGACTAGTCTCAGCCAGATGGAAGGTAAGGAATGAAGCTATATTTACAGCTTTACACAATTTACAAGCATATATATACAAAAATATATACAGTTATATACAAGTTAAAAGTGATACAGAAACACAATAACCCTAACAGTAATCATATTGCCAGGAGGGCTCCTGGCTCAAAACCTCCTCCTCCCCTCTCCTATTTCCCTCCCTTCAGAAATAACCAGATCAACCCACGTATATCTCATGTAATAAATCTGTAGAGATCTTAGATGAGATGTTGAAAAAAAAAAAGATGACAAGGAGATAGAGGAAAAAAGAGTTAGTTGGATTAGAAAGTTAAGGCAGAGACAATCACAGAGACCAGACTACCAGAAAAGAAGGAGCAGAACTGAGAGCTGAGAAGTGTGGGAGAAGTGAGTGTCTTATCTATATTTTGACTAGGTGCATTTCTCAGCAGAAAAATGAGAAATACAGGTTATTGTTTTTTTTTCTTTCTTCTCATAGCTAAGGATTTAATTTCTCTCAGTAGAATATTCCAATTAGCCTCAAACCAGCATAACCTGCCTCTCTATATCACTCAGTGTTTTCTGAAAGCTATCTGTCTAATCTAAACCAATATTTACAATAATGAATATCACAAGTTCAGTTCACACTTTGCTGTGGCTATCTCAGATGTAGGTGATTCACAAGCTCAGAAAACAGCAAACAGTGCACAGATGAGATGAGAACAGGGACTCCCAGGTGACACTGTGTTCAAGCTCATATACTGTAGATTCTCTCATTGATTACTTTTTTATTGGATGCAAGGTAATACCTAAGTCAGAAAACTCCTAATATCTTGCATTATGCACTCTGAATTTAAACTCTCTGTGATGGTTTGGGTGTTACCCACCCCACACACACTTTGGAAATCACCCAGATTAGACTCAGATGGCTCAGGAAATTGAATGAAGCNAAGCAGACATCATCATTGTTTCCTTTTCACAGCCTGTAATCTAATTCTTCTCACTAAAATATCTCAGATAGGCTCAAGCTAGCACAATCCACCCCTATCTCTTTCACTCAGAGTGTTGCTGAGAATTATCTCTCTATTCTGAAACAATATTTACTATAATGAATATTACAAGTTCAGCTCATACTTCATTCCAGCTATCTCAGATGTAGGTGATTCAAAAGCTCATAAAACAGCAGTTTTTCTCCTCACAGGGTCTCCAGGGTGACATTGGGTTCATGGTTTGTTCTTGATGTTGGATGAAGTAGATAGAATAGAGAGTTTGTATTAGGATTGTGGGAATCCACTTACGATTCAGGATCTCCTTGTAGTTGATAAACTGGTCCCTTCTGGCCTTAATTCATAGAATGAATGATTCTGAAGAGGTCTTTTACCTGTTAAAACATGTTCATAGTATTTAATGATTTATAGAGCTTTGAGTACTAGAGGGCTTCTCTGCAATAAGAACTTCTTTAGAAAGTGTGACTTTCCACCAGAGAGCATATTGTGCCTTATGTCTCTAAACCACCTGTAGTTCCACTTCCATGTGAGCAGTATCTTCTTACACTTTGTGCTTATGTCATACTGAGAGCTAAGTGTGTGTGAGAAGTGCATGTCTTATCTATTCTATATTTTGACTAGTTGTGTTTCTCAGCAGAAAAAAAATCAGAGATAGAGGTTACTGTTGATTTTTACTCTTTCAGTTCTACCTGGAGTATTTGTAAACCTAGTATTTCACCATCTTCTTAATGTTGTTTCCCACAGTACTTAACAGCAAGTATAACTCTATGAAACATACAAAATATGTAAATATTTCAATCCACAAATCACTGCGTGCAGTATATATTATCTAAGTAAAGATGAAACTGTGAAGTCATGTGAGAAAACTGTGCAATTTCCAGTAGCTAACATTTTGGCAATGAAAAAATGATAATTTTTTCCTTCATATGTGAAAGCTAAACAAAGAATCACTGTGTGGTGTTGCCTTCTTTGAGAATAAATGACAGTTTAAAAAAAAAATAATAAAAAGTAAGTGTCTCCAGGTGGAAACAATCTTAACTCTTTTAAGACCTCTCTCCAACTTCAGAGTCCTAGTCAAGAGTAAAGAATTTGTGTTCTGCTCCTTATGCAGATCCTTTAGAAAAACAGTCTGCTCCTGTCATGGACTAGGCTTCTTCTCATAGCTGATGTGAAAATAAGCAGAATTGTTTGTACTGGATAGTTCTTTTAAAGACATTCTTCAAACAACAGTGTTTATATTCAATGAGTCTTTACCTTGTGCGGGATCCAAGAGTTAGTCATCATATGGGCCTGAAAAGGGAGATAATGGTTCTAGACATACATAATTATTTAATTCAGTTTAAGCAAAAGAGAGAGAGGAGTCAACAAGACTTTCTGGTGAGCATATGTCTTCATACAACAGATATTCTAAACTAAGCAAAAACTTTTAGGACTCACTGTGAGAAATAAAATTCCATGGCTGAGCCAATGTGCTAACACTCAGATCACCTTTTCTCTAATTTCTGGCGAAATCCCTTCTGTTTAAAAGAAAGAAAACATCAACAGCATTGCAAAATATTTAAATCTGCACCTCAACAGAATATGGTGCTTATAGCCAAACTGTAGTCCTAGACATACTTCTTCAGATCCATAGAATTTACCTAAAAAAATCTTCCTTATTCCTTAGAAATAACACAGATGTCTGGAGAAAATGCCTGGAAATGTGTGCTCTGCACATGTCTAGAACTGCTTCTGTCTTGATAGACTAAGCACCTTAAGGCCGATCATTACTGAGGAGTAGTTATTTCTCAACATAACCCTCGTCAGTCCTGTGTATAAGTAATGCAGGCATGCAGTACCGTTGGATATAGTAATATTAAATGCAGTGATTTTATAGAATTGTGTGACTGTGGTGCAGCTGTTGTCCAGCCCTGGACAGGAGAGAGTTCAGTAAGTGCTGATAGAGGATTGGAATGTCCTTAAAGAATGGTGTAGCAAATGTAAACAAGTGTAAGGCTGGAGTCTGTGGTTTTTGCCTATCTCTGCTGACTTAGAATTGCTTGACACAATGTACGTGCTGTTGAGAGAATATGAAGAATGTCTATGCCAAGTGGTGTGTAATCCTTGTGCAGTCCTAACGCAGATGCATGTAACCAATCGGAGTCTGAGACGATTTGTAACCTTCCTATGTAGCCTTCTGATAAAAAAGTATATAAACCCATGCTTGGGGTGCATTAAATGGGTTGGATTGGATTGGATTTGGATTTGGATTGGCTTGTATCAAGCTTGCTTCTCCCCATCTCTTATTACCCCTGATACTATGGTATCGCAGCCCATGGCACAATACCACCATGATCAGCTAAGATCTCTTTAATGAGACCGGTATGCTGGCTATTATGAAGCTCATTTTAAGCTACCAAATTGGGATGCCTAAGTGTGAGTCAGCTTAGATGCAGTTTAGGAGCCAGCTATTTCACATTAAATTTTGTGATGTTCAGCACTGCAGAATGTAATCCAGTTTTCACAATCTGTCCTCAGGTTTGGAAGTTACTTGATATAGCATCAAATTCTTTATTAGATCTGTCACTATATCACCTGTTCTGTGACTTCTTTTTCCATTTTTAATTTCAACAACTGATAGTCACCAGTGTGACAGATAACTTTTTCCACCATCTAAATCTTTGTTATTGTTTATGCTTTTTAAAACAATTCTATTTTTTATTAAGCTTTACCTTGACATATTTTAAATTATTATGGGCTAGATATGATCATTAAGGAAGAGATTAGAAGATATAGTAGACATGGGTAATTATTTAAGGTCCAAAAAGGGTACATATGATGCATTTTACCTGAGGTTTCAGTAAATTGTTAAATTTAGTAAGTGGTTTAGTGCTAAACAGCTTGCAGTTAATCAACTGAGTACAGCTGTAGGAAGACAGTGTGAGTTTGGAAATGAAGGATTTTACAAATAGTCACACTTTGAGAGCCATGCCTGCTTTGTATTTATTTAATCATAGACTTAATGAGTGGTGCACAATATCTAATGCTGCCTAAAAGTGGTGCTGACAATGAGGCATCACGAGGAGCCCGAAATTCATTAGCATAATAAACCAGGTACTTTTGATAATGAGAATAATTTTAAAATCAGAAGTATTATTTAAGTGCTGTGATGAATTGCTGCAGAACACATCTGAGACTTTATTTAACAAAAACAATTAATTATTTAAATCTGTTTTAACTTCCTAAATTCTTTGGATTCTCTTCATTATCTATAATTTGTAGAGACACAGTTGATATCTTTTATCTACTGGTAGAAAAATATATTTGGAGTAAGCCAGACCTGATGGTCAAGACAGTCACTAACAAATATTAGGATCATTTACCTTCTCATCTAGCTCATGTTTGTCATATGCATTAAACCCCTGAAGTTTCCTTTCACCACTGAATTAAATGTTCTTGTAAAATATGTTAGTCACAAATAAATGGCTACTAGATTTTGAAACTTAGTTTAAAGCAATATACTTTATGAGACTTACTTTTTTGAATATGTAAAAAAAAAGCTTAAAGTATTTCTTTAAAGTATTTTTTCTATGTGGATTATTACAGGGAGAGGTTAGAGACTTTATTATGATATATTTTTGACAATATTCAAGCTGTGGTAGTTTGTTTAGACATATGGTAACACTTGTTTCATTACATGAGTGTCACTGTTAGATGCAATTTAATAAATGTGTCATATATGAGACCTTTATTTTCCTTTTATAAATATTTTCAAAATTTACCTGGTCTTTTTTCCCCATTTTCTTATTACTATTCATTTAAGTATGCTTATAAAGTAATCTCAAACACAAAAGGCAGAGAAATTATCAAAAATATCATGTCTAACAGTTGTATTAAATATTTTAATGTTTTACATAGTTCCACAAGAAGTGAAAAATAATTGTATTTAGTTTTGATGCCATTAATAGCAGAAAAAGCAGTAATACTGCTGAGGAAAGAATAGGCTTCAAAATTGAAATGTTCTACTTTGACAGCCAGTCTCTCAAGTTGGGACGGAGTTCTTTTGTGAGAACAAGATAAAGGTATTGATATATTAGTAGACCATAAGTGGAAGACTGTATTTCACAGGGATTAACATTTTTGCTTGATACAATATTTAATCTAACTTTTCTATAAAACATGTCACTGTCGTCATTATGTAGAGCTGATAATCTGTTTATTAAAAGTGCTGGATATATAAGCCTGTTGAAATTCTTGTTTGACAAACTGTCAAATAACTGGGCATTTTTATGTGACTCTCTTACTATTTGATGATAGAAAATAAAGTTATTTGTGGATTTTGGCAATAAATAATTAAGTCATACTGACTGCAAATTAAAATACATGTATAAAAGCGTAAATCCAGAGCTAGTCCAAATTTATGCTAAATGCTTTGTCCTTGTCTTCTTCTGCACGTACAGAAGAATGGCAAGGAAAATCCTACGACACAATCAAGGACAAGAAATCATTTTAGGAGGAAGGAAAGGTTTCAGTAGTGATATAACAAAGAGCAGCTAAGGAGAGTAAGAGTTTTCAGCCAATATTTAACACAGTGTGACAATCAGCATTTCATGTCTGTGACTCTGACTTTCCCTTGCTTACCACCTAACAGATATTAGGAGTAGATGGAACTCCTTCCCCAACTTGTTTGTAAGGAGGACATACCTCTGCTAGATTCTGTCCATTCACATACAAATCTCAGTTCTGTTTTGTCCTACTCTCCTAAAGAAGATTAACGTCTTGTGAAAGAAGTGAGCAATAAATGCTTGACTACATTTTTTTTTTAATCAAAACAACATTATTATCTGAGATGCTTGCTTTTTATCAAGTTTTAATATATCCAAAATTGTATTGGTATTATATACTGCTATTACCTGCAATTCAGACTGGTCTTTGTTCCTACTCAACATATTGCTGCTGTTTGGTATTCATCTAAACATATACTTGTACATATCTGTCCCTAGTGTCATTTCATGGAAATGTACTTGTTATTGACTTGACATTCATGATGCTCTGACATGACTGTTAGAATCTCAGGTGAGGAGTAGGCAATGTCTAGAAACATGTAAGTACACACTTCAATTATAATTTTTTTTTTTCTACATAATTATCAGAATCTTCCTTTTGCACTCATGAGATATAATGGGCTGCATCTGCAGGGCCAAAACAACACATTTATATATTTTAGAGAATCACAGAATGGAAGGGATTGGAAAGGACCTCTAAAGATCACCTGGTTCAACCCTTTACTAAAGCATATTTGCCTAGATCAGGTTGCCCAGGTGTGGGAGAACACTCTCCCTAGGCAAGGCATGAGGTGTAAACGTCAGAGCTCGTGCTGCAAACTGTCCTTGGGCTGTCTGGGGCCCAGGACAGGAAGCTGTAAACAATGAGCACCCCACGCACACCTGCAGGGGGCTGAGTTTGCCATCCCACAGGGGTGGACACCAGGGATTGAGTGACCTATCGATACCTTGCATATAACTCTGAACCAATCTGTACCTTCCACTTGTGTAAACCTCAGCTAGTTGTGCACACCTCTTCTAAAAGGGTATATAAGCTGTTGCACTTCTGGAATAAAGCTGTACTGTACTGCGCAATGCACTGCTAGTAGCTAACTGAGTTGACTCGTCAGTGCCCCGATTGATTCTCAGTCTCTCCCGGTGGCCTGACTGCCGCACCCAGGAATGTATGCAGACAGGTTTTGAAAGTGTCAAGAGAAGACTCTACAAATCTCTGGGCAGCTCTGGGCAGTGTGTTTCAGTGTTCTGTCACCTTCAAAAGTTTATCCTTATGTTTAGGTGGGAATTCTTGTGCCCATTGCCCATTGCTCCTTGCCCCATGACTGGGCACCACTGAAAGAAAACTGGGCCCATTGTCTTGAAATCTTCTCTTTAGATGTGTATAAGAATTTATAAGATCACCTCTCAATCTTCTCCAGGCTAAACACCCCCAAATTTCTCATCCTGTCCTTGTAAGAATCATAGAATCATAGAATGGTTTAGGTTGGCAGGGACCTCAAGGATCATCCAGCTCCAACCCCCTGCCACAGGCAGGGACACCTCCCACTAGAGCAGCTCGCCCAAGGCCTCATCCAGCCTGGCCTTAAACAGGAGGATTCCCTCCTTAAAGGGAGGAAGCATCCACAACCTCCCTGG
>WAAF01010961.1:0-12658 GCA_013400475.1 Tricholaema leucomelas | reverse complement strand
TGTATAAGAACAAGAAGCAAAACATAGATAAGACACTTCTCCTTCTGGGGTGCTCCGAGCTGCATATTTCTCTCTAGCGTCTCTGGCTAATCCACTTTGCTTCCTAACCTCCCTGGCTGAACCTTCATTCTCCCTTGATTGGGTTAAGGTTGAGAGGGGTAGGGGGAAGGTGGAAGGGCAGTTGGAAGCCCCTCCTGGGGACTTTGGTTTTTGGGAGGGGTGTTGCGTTTCTGTATTACCTTTTACCATGTATATTTCTGTATATAGCTCTATATACTGTAAATATCTTCTTGTACATTGTGCTAAGCTGTATATAATAAGCTTCGTTCAATTTCCAGAGCAGGATGAGTCTAGTCTTGGTGATTTCCAAAGTGGGGGGCAGGTGGGTAACATCCAAACCATCATCCTTCCCTGACCTCTCTGAGGGGATCATTGGAATCCTGGATGTCATCCTCCTCTTCCTCTTCTTGTTCTGGTTGTCCCTGGCCTAGAAACAGAACTTTCCTAAGAGCACTCTTAAACTCCTCAGAACCATCTTCTTTCTTACAGACAATCTCACAATGCTCCTCTTGTGAGAGTACAGAGATATGAGTATTTTGGCCAAATCTTGAAGACTGTATGTCTCCTCTTCCTCCTCTTGTGCATCAAAGGTCCCCTTCCCTAAGTCCTCTTCTGAATCACTCTTTGTCAAATGTCTCATCTTAGCTTTCACCTTAGCTGGCACCAAGAAGAACCAGGCTGACTTTCCCTCTAGTGGGCCTGAATTACTGGGGGTCTGACCTGAGGCCTGTGAGTTCAAATCTGCCTTAGAGGCTCCTACTGCCTCAAGAGTTGAACTGGCTGAATTAGTTGAATTGGCTGAAGAAACATCTGAGTTTGAGTAGTTCTCTGTGTTCCTAGGCATTGTGCCATGTTATTGTTGTTAGTAAGAACATTGGCAGCTTTCCCAGAATCTAAGGGAGGAGGTGTAGTGGTGCCCCCCCCCTTGCTCTCCCCCCAAGCTATCAGTGTTTACATTTAGATTGTCACTTTGTTTACAGTTTGTCCGGGACACCGGCCCCTTCTTTTTACTTCTTAAAGGCATCACACTTGAGTTTCTCTTACATAATGCCAAAATCAGTATGAAGATCAAAATTACAAGACCTATGATCACATACAACAGAAATACAGCAGTGTCATGTGAATAAAATTCAGAACAAGGGTCAGGCACTTGGATCTCCGGCAGAATCATTCTCATTAAAGCTGTAGATAAAGCAGAATTATTTCCATTCGCTGTAATGCTACTGGTAAATGTTCCTGTAACGTTACTGGTAATGTTAAACCAAATATAGCCAAGGATACAGTCTCCCCAGTTCCAAAAAATGAATGTAAGTTTAGATTTGATCTTCTTCAAAATTAGATTAAACAAAAAATAACCAATTTGTGCCTTAAGCCAATTATACACCAGAAAGCAGAAAACAGGCCACACAATAATCCCCATTAAATAAAATAGCTTCATTAGCTTCATTCTGATTCCCAGAGTTAACTAACAATCACTCAAAATCAATTTGCCCCATGTTGGAGTGCCTGAAATAAAAGATGTAATGGTTTGGGTGTTACCCGTCCCCCCCCCTGCACTTTGGAAATCACCCAGACTAGACTCAGATGGCTCTGGAAATTTTCAATGAAGCTTATATTTACAGCTTAGCTCAATATACAAGCATATATTTCAAGTATATACAGTTATATACAGAAATATGCAAGGTAAAAGGTAATACGGAAACAAAACACCCCTCTCAGAAATGTGAGTCCCCAGGAGGGGCTCTCAACCCATCTTCTCCCCCCCCTCAACCTTATCCCAGTCTCAAGGAAGAATGGAGGTTAGGCCAAGGGGTTAGGAAGCAAATTGGATTAATCAGAGAGACGGCAGAGAGGCTAGAAAGGAAAAAAATGCAGCTTGGAGCTCCCAGGCAGAAGAAGTGCCTTAGCTATGTTTGAATTCTTGCTCTTATACCTCTCAGCAAGCCTATGAGTGAAGTTTTCTCTTTCACAGCCCGTAATCTAATTCTTCTCACCAAAACTTTCTAGCTAGCCTCAAACTAGCACAGCAACTTTTAACCACATTGGTGTTCATAGTGTGACTCTGGCCATGATTTTCATAGACTAATGGTGTTCGAACAGGCTGGACCAGATCAAAGTTAGTCAAGGTAAGAATCCCATATCTTCATGGAACAAGAAGATGGGGACAGGTGACACGGGCAGCAGAAGGAGGCACTGTGAGGCAAATGGCGTGCAAGAGCTGGAATCTGGGATTCAGGCCCAGATCTCTTCACAGTAGGACAGGCTGCAATGGAATCAGAAGTGGTAGTACAGCTGCTGGTGAGCATACTGTCTAAGAGAGGTGTCTCTGCTAGCCAGAAAAAACTCTCTGAGTTAACTGGGCTGAGGGTAAGGGATGCATGCCAGAAATTCCCCTATTCTTTAGTCCGCATGAGTGGAGCAACATTGATAGCGTCCTATGGGATGCCACTGTTACCAGTGATAAAGCTAGCATGGTGGCTAGGGACCTGGGTCTGACTTGGAGGAACGTAATTACCACCTTAAGAGCAATGAAAGCAAAACACTGAGTCGCTATGGCTGCCACACGCACACTCATTGCCACTCCTGCTTTTCTGGTCAAACTGACCAGTAATGACCTGTCTGGCACTAAGCATTCAGCTGGCAAGGGCGGCAAAGAGCCTTCTCACTTTGAAAAGTTTTCGAAACTACAGTGTTATCACATGTGAAAAATCTGATGCTGAAGTACGAGAAGGGGGAGATGGAAATAGTCATAAAAGCTTCTCCAAAACTTTTTCTCTCTATGAGGGATGTACTTTAAAAATTATGTTTGTTGTGCAAAAGAGTATTTTTAAAATCACGTGGGAGGTGGTTAGACAAGTCATGGAGGGCCACATAGGCCCAAAAATAGGCCTTACCTTGCCTGGACATGTTTTTCTGCCCATAACCAGAGGTAAACACATAACGAGCACAAAGGGACACAACAGACCTGGTGCCATAAAGTCTGGCCTGCCCAGGGCCCCTGATTGTTTACGGTGGTTGTGTAAGCCCCCACACACCCAGCTCGTGCCTGCCCAGTGTAAGGCCCATGTGATTCCCATATTTGGGAGGTCCAGGCCTGTCGCTTTTGCCTATTATGGTATGGTTGGCTAACTGCCAACCTGATTGGTCATTCTAGTGGCCAAGGGGCCATTAATCTTGGCCCACATTTAATAAATGGGGTACGCAGGTTAACAGCTTGCTCAGGTGTCATGAAGGGGGATTCTGCCACCTACGCCGATTTGTGGCAGAGGGGAGAAATTAATTGGTGTGAGATGATATGTATAAAAATATATATTTATTAACTCTGATATTCTGAACTCTCGCCACCCCTAACCACTGTATTTAATATTAAAATGACTCCACACAGTCATGAAGACATTCTAGGATTAATACCACACTATAGCTTATTAATAACTAGCGTACATTCAAACTATAAACAGAAAGAGGAGTTTCCTCGTGGCTTGGGGTCTATATACTATTTGCCCAGCAGGTGGGATGAATGCCCTTTCTGCTCTATAGCAGAGCTGATAGGAACTACAGATTCATTAAAGCATTTACTTGCAATTCTAATTAATTATCAACAATCACCCTCCAGGGCTATGCCACAGCCTATTACTAGTGTCCAATCCTTCAGAGGAGCTTTGCCCATGGACTTTGAGGCTGGAATCCTCCTGGCTTCAGGTGGAAAGGAGAATCTTCCCAGTTTCTGGGAAAATGAGTCTCTGCCCTTGTCTCCTGGCTTCTCGTGAATGCTCTGTCTGGGAACTGTTGGCAGGACCTCAGGTACAGGAGTAGGATGTCGTGCAGTCTGAGCACAGTCTTACACTCACTGGCAGGCTGATTGCGTGCAGACAAGTGGAGTCTGCTTCCTGGTAACTCAGCGGCAATGGTGCTTACCAGGCAATGATAAGGCAGCAGGCATGCGAGGTATGCACAGCTACACAGGAGTCTGGGCTCCATAGGTAAAGGCAGGCAATACAGGATCTAGTCCTGATGACTCACCACAGTGGTGTGCAAGGCTGGGAGACTATGGGAAAATCTGTCTCTGTAATAACTGCATAAGCAAGTAGGCATAAGCAAGAAGCTGGTGAGTCTGAATTTAATAATAAGAGAGTGTGCCTAATGTGAGCGATTGTGAGCAAGGGGACCCGAGCATGGGGCCTGAACGTGAGCGAGAGCATGTTGTTTACCTGTGTGCCTCCATTTATCAAATGTGGGCTGAGATTAATGGCCTTTCGGACACTAGAATGACAAATGAGGTTATGGCAGTCAGCCAAACAGTACCATAATAGGCAAAATCACAAGCCTGAACTTTTCCAAATATGGAAAGAGCATGGGCTAGCACTCGGCAAGCATGAGCTGGGTGAATGGGGCTTACACAACCTGTTTACAACCACCTTATACAAACTAAGCCTGGGCAGACCAGAGTTTATGGCACCAGGCCTATTGTGCCCCTTTTGTGCTTGTTTATCCATTTAATGTGTTTACCTTTGGTTTAGGCAGAAAACCATGTCCAGGCAAGGTAAGGGAAAAAATAAGCCTATTTTTGGGCCTACAGGCCCTCCAAAACATCGGGCTCCCATGCATTGCTTGCTTGCTCCCTCTCTCTCATTATTATGCTTAAGCCTGCTATTCTGTACAGAGCTCAGACTCATATGCAGCCGTGCATCCTATTGCATGCCTGCTGCCTTATCACTGCCTGGTAAGCACCACTGCCACCGAGTTACCAGGAAGCAGACCCTACTTGTCTGCAAGCTATCGGCCTGCTAGCCTGCGTGAGACCATGCTCAGACTTCACAGCATCATACGCCCTCTGCACCTGAGATCCTGCCTAAGTAACCCTGGACAGAGCATCCAGAAGAAGCCAGCAGGACAAGGTCAGAGACTGTCCTTTCCCCAGAAGCCGGGAAGACTATCCTTTCCCCTAAAGCCGGGAGGATTCCAGCCTCAAAGTCCATGGGCAAATCTCCCCTGAAGTTTGGAGACTAGGCTGTGACGTCGCCCCATAGGGTGACTGATAATTAATCGGAGTTTGTGAGTAAATGCTTTAATGTCTCTGTGATTTCTATTGCCTCCTCCCATAGAGCAGAAAGAGCTTTTAACGCACCCTAATGGGCAAGCAGCGTATCAACCCCAAGCGGCATTGTCTGATTTGATTCTCTCTGAAGTTCCATGTCTCTACGTGATTTGTCTTTCCAAGCCAAGAATGGTGTTACGTGCAGTTGCATGTGGAACTGGATAGGTTTCCAGCCATCCGGTGCTGGCCTCTATCATCGTTAACACATACTGCTTGCCAGAACGAGATTGAGGTAATGTAGTCAATCTGCCAGGCTTCACCATACTTGTACTGTGACCACCTCTCACCATACCATACAGGTTTGACTTGCTTACTTGCTTAACCTGCTTAATAGCAGCACAAATGTCACAGTCATGAATGACTTGGGTGATAGCGTCCATGGATAAGTCAATTGACCTATTGCATGCCCATCGGTATGTTGCATCTCTGCCTTGATGTCCAGATGAAGCACGGGCCCACTGAGCTAAGAACGGTTCACCTCGGTGTTTCCAATCAAGGTCAAGATCAGAGTTTGTATCAACTTGAGAAATTGCAGCAGCTCAATCTGCCTGCTGATTGTGGTGGTGTTCCTCATTGGCTCTGCTCTTAGACATGTATGCATCTACATGCTGCACCTTCACTGGAATTCTCTCCAGCCGTGCATCAATGTCCTGCCATAGATCAGCACACCAAATAGGCTTTCCTTTCCTCTGCCAACCATTCTTCCAATTCTTTAGCCAACCCCATGGAGCATTGGCTACCATCCATGAGTCAGCGTAGAAGTAAAGGATAGGCCATAATTTTCATGTTCAGTCACATCAAGAGGAAGATGGACAGCTTTTACCTCAGCGAACTGACTCGATTCTCCTTCTAGGAAGCGGTTTTCACTCCTTCATAGGCTGCTAGTCTTTCTTTTTCAGTTGGGGTGAAATTCGCCTCTGAACATCTGTAGCTATGACCCCAGAAATCAAGTGGATGACCACATGTCTCATTTGGAGCTCTCTGCCAAAGACTCCAAGTTGGACCATTGTCACTCGCAGCCACATACAGAATTATTTTAATGTCTGGACCAGATCGCACAGGTCTCAAGCTGTCTTCTGTCAGCAAGAAATCCATCCACACTTCTTGTAATGGGGACTCCAGAACTGGATGCAGTACTCCTGGTGGGGTCTTACCAGAGTGGAGTAGAGGGGAAGAATCATCTGCCTCGAACTCCTGGCCACATTTCTCCTGATGCAGCTCAGGATCTGTTTGGCCCTCCAGGCTGCAAATGCACACTGCTGGCTCAACTTATATGAAACGTTTTGTGTCCAGAGTTTTGAGCCTTTTTAAATCTCTTGTCATGCTGGAAAAACTGCACCTCAGTTGGAAGGGATTCTTAGAGAAAGGCTTTGGCCAGGCCAGGGCAAGGAGCAACTTAATGTAGAATCTTACCTATGTTTACTTATGTCTAAGCCACTGGAACAACTTGACTTCACAGGAAAGGGAGAAAAGGTGAATATTCTGTAACCTTTTTTTACCCATCCAGATACTAACATGCCTTTTATCAGCAGTTACACATAAAGCCATCTCAATAAGTGGATGACAATTTCGGATGGAAAAAAGCATGATTAAAATCAGTAGTCATTCTTCATTTAAATCTGTGAAAATATTTCCCCAAAACAATTCTTCCCTTACTTAGTAAGGAAAAAGGAATAATTTTGTAGCAATCATAATAATAAAAACATGCAAGTGGAGAAGTAGGGAGTTGGGAAAAGAGCCTGAGACCCCAAAGATGTTGATCACTAGACTAAGATGGTACAAACTCACATTTCAGCTACCTCCAAAATAGTCTAGGCATGCTGGAGATCAGGGCTGCAGTTGTGATAGACAAGCAAGATGATATAACACCTGCTGACAGCTGGGTTGGCCTCATTGCTTTAGAGTCTCCAAATTCAGACTAATGCATCCTTATAGTCATCAGGTTTCCTGTGTTATTAAAAGAAGAGAAGCATCTTATTCCCCACCCCATCCTTCCAATAAACCTGCACATACAGCCTCTGCAATGTCAGTTTACAGGCTGGGATCAGTTTGGTTCATGCAGTTACCTCTCAGAACTCGCACTGTCTCACTCAGCTGATTGCAGCACTTTTCAGCAGGGTGACACAGGTTTTACACTAACCCTTATTTTCCCAGTGTCGTCACAATTCCATGCAACTGAGACTAAAATTTTCTATTAAATTTAAATGGAAATTTCTTTATCTCTCTCTAGGAAATGATGCAGTTAAAACAGTGGCCGAAATTGTTTCAGATACAGATGCACCATGGATTTTAACAGTAGTTTCAGCACCAGCTACTGACTTCAGCTTCTTTTTTACTTATTAGTTATCTTATTGTCATCTAGAATTAGATTAGTTTCCTGATCTTTCTATCTGGAGGAGAAAAAAATGCAGAAGAAAGGCTTTAATCTCACAAAAAAACAGTCTTAAATAATGGGTTTCTTAGCACTGACACAACACACATATTTTAATTAATATTGGATATATGTCCCCAGAAATCTTGCATGAAATATTTTAAATACATACATACAAATAAATATATTTTTCTTAGCTAAGGGCAAAGCTCTCATTTACTTAAATCAATGCTATTGATTTATGGATGATGTTTGTGTCTTTATGTATTATATGAGCTTGATTAGATCCCTTGGCTTTTCTTACTAGGTTTACTGGATTGCCTTGGAAAGCAATATACTTTGTTCAAAATGTGCTAAAAGCAACAGCAATGCTGGTAATGCATCATCATTCACTTTTTTTCACTATTTAAAAAAATACCACTGTTTTAAATGCTCATGCAGACAAGTTCAGAAATACTGGCATGGATGGAAAGATGGACCAAATGGCAAATCCAAGCATGTTTGTGGCTTGGACCAAAATCTGTCCCTGTGTTTCATGGAAAGGTTAGCAAAATGTCAACCTGTCACTTATTATTAAGAGCAATAATAACAGCACTTCATATTTGAATGCAAATATCATCTGTGTATCCTAAAGCTTCCAGCAAACATTAGCACATTAGCCCCAGAAACACAATGTTTTCCTTTACAGATAGGGAGAAAATGAAGCTAGAGGAGAAGGAAGAATGAAGGACTCCAGATGGTATCCATAGATGGGAGCAGACAGATGAGAAAAGGAAGATGTTACAAGGGAATGGATTGGAGTTTCTAAACCACCATCAGTCGTGACTAGTGAAGGCTGTCTTATTATTTTGATATGGTTTATTTCTAAATTAGATCCAGATCTGGTGTAAATCAGCACCAAATATAATAGCACTATGGTAATATGTACAATATAGACCAGTTGTGCAGTAAATATTACAGAATCACAGAATTAGAAATTGGAAGGGACCTCCAGAGATCATTGAGTCCAACTGCCCTGCCAAAGCAGGATCCCTTAGGAACGCATCCAGGCAGGTTTTGAAAGCCTCCAGAGAAGGAGACTCCACAACCTCTCTGTGCAGTCTGTTCCAGTGCTCTGTCATTATAAAGCAATTTCTCCTCGTGTTGAGGTGAAACCGTCTAGGTTCAAGTTTGTAGCCATTGCTCCTTGTCTTTTTGCTGAGGACCACCAAAAAGAGATTGGCTCTATCCACTTGACACCCACCTCTCAGATATTTATAGATGTTGATGAGATCTCGTCTCAGTCTTCTCTTCTCCAGACTAAATAGCCCCAGGTCTCTCAGTCTCTCTTTACAGGGGGGATGATAAAGTCCTCCAATCATCCCCATGGCTCTCTAGTGGACTTTCTCCCACAGGCCCCCATCTCTCAGGGAGACATTAATAACATATTGATGGAGGAAGGGTTTTTTTTAAATCTGCTTCCTACTATCCAAATGCTGCAGATGTCCTTAAAAAAAAAAAAAAAAAAGGCACAATCAAAAGTAAATCCAGCAATAACTTTAACTAACTTGACTCTAATTGAACTGTCGTGTGTTTAACCGTTCTAGAGAAACAGTTATTCCCACAATCAGCTGAAAGGAAGGAGGATGCAGGAGAAAAAAAACAGAGACACAGTTAAGAAGATTTTATTCAGCTTTATTTGACAAGTTTTATTACAGTGAGAAAACATATCTAATCTCCTTACAGTTGTTGCCTTTATTACTTAAATCCTATTAGATATAAAATTGTTTCTATTTGTCAATGGCATGATATCTTCTTTTATGATTATTATTACCGTCATCAGAGTCTTGCAAGAATCCCCATGCACATAATTTCTGGTCCATCTTCTTACCAATAGTTGAGGATATGCTGTGTTGTTTCCTGTTTAAATGGCCTGTTTTTTCAAGAGTCCTGGAGAGTTGTGTATGTTGTTAGCACACACACAGTGCCACTAAATAAAGCTCAGTAAGTAATGAAAAAACTCCGAAAACAGTATAGCTAATGATTTCTATTACAGGTGATGAAATTCCAGGCATACTGGACTCAGTTGTATACTTATCCATATGAAGACTTTGAAGCAAAGCCTTTGATTACTGTACACAGGTTTTTCAATTTGGCACTTGTAAAACATGACTTCTCCATTTTTCAGAGAAATATGAAGGACATTTTTTTTCCAGCACAATTTCCCATTATTGTAAATAAACACTGTTGCTGCACTGCCTCCTTATTTCCTTGTCCCTAGCATAACCTATCCTATGACTCACCAGACTCTGACTTAGTAGGATGCAAAGGATATCTCTATCACAAAGTCCAGCTGGAAGTGAAATTTGGTGGCTCACAGCCAGCCATGATGTCATACCACCTGATGCCCCTTCCCATTGACTCATTCATACTTCATTTCCACATGGACACCATTTAATTTTTGAGGTAAAAGATTTTAGTTTCTGGGAAGCAGATTTTTAACTTGACTGCAAATGAACATTGTAACATGGCAATATCAAAACTCTGTAACTGCAGGTTTTACCAGATGTTTTTTGATCAGACATTCTTGCAATACCAGCAGTTTTGGTCAGAAAAAGGGTAAAAGAAACAATTAAGCAGAAGTGTCTTGCCCACAATACTCCAGCAGCGTAGAATGTACCATTAGCATTCTTCAGATGCCTGCCCTTGCCTGCATTGGGATTCCATTAAAAAGGGGATTTTCATGTTAAAGAAAATTAGTATTTGAGACTCTCAGTGTCATAAAAGTTTAACAAATGAGTAAAACACTAGTAAGACAGAGATTCTGGATACACAACAATAAGGAGGGGGAGTTGTTTTCTCTTTTGCCTATTTTTTTATTGTTATTGCAATCTCTCTTTTTATTAGTTTAATTTTCTTTTGTGTAATTTTGATTTTATAGAGCAGATTTGTTCCTGCTATATCTTTGGTAGAATTTTAGGAAAGACACCAATTTGTGTCTTCAAGAAATAAAGAAAATATTAATACCTCTCTCAAAGCTTTCATACTTAGATGATAAGTACAATTTTATTTTATCGTCTCTTTATTGACTATAATAGTCATGGCCAAGAAATGGCTTATGAGCATGACCTGCTTGTTTATCAAATATGTCGATTTTCTGACTGCATATTTTAGCATGCCGAGATGCAAAAGTCATTAATTTTGGACAGAATATGTACAGAAATTAATGGAAAAATCAAAAATCTGGGAGCTGCTCTCTCCAGCAGGAGCGAGACACTGCATGGTCTACAGGAAACAAAACCTGCATAATGTACACCATCTTACAAAGGAACTCTGTCAAGCCAGTTACCAACATACTGGAAGGTTGGGCAGCTCTCCGAGGTGGACAACATTGAATTGGGAAGTTGGATGAGTTCATAGGCATTAGTCTAAATACAGCTGAAAACAACTGTATCTTCCAGGAGGATGAAAGAAAAGTCAGAATCACGGGAGGTAAAGATGTGTTTTGGAGAAGTGAAGGTAACTCACAGAAAAGTGATAAAGAAAAAAAAAGTAGTGATAAAAAAGCAGGATATAAAAAGGAAGTGTGGGATAAGTCTCAGCCAAAT
Source organism: Tricholaema leucomelas (assembly GCA_013400475.1). Classification (NCBI taxonomy): domain Eukaryota; kingdom Metazoa; phylum Chordata; class Aves; order Piciformes; family Lybiidae; genus Tricholaema lacrymosa; species Tricholaema leucomelas. The sequence goes on along the minus strand of WAAF01010961.1, from coordinate 1,545 downwards.
GGAGACTTCCTCGTTGTGACTTCTGGCCCTCCACAAAACTGGAACTCTTTATTTCAAAGCATCCAGGTAAATACATGACAAGTATGTCTCATATCTTAAGACTCATGTTTCAAGCACATCTTGTAGTGATCTAGTGGGTCATTCTTTTGCTGGCTGTATTTCTGACAGCCACTTGTAATTTAGCTTTGGAAATAGGAAGTCCAAGGACTCAGTACAGAAAAAAATCACAATAATGCAGACACAACCATAACTGTTGAAGGAGGTAGATCTCTTCAAAGCACATAGAACAATTCAATGAAAAAAACTTGGTCATCTAAAATTACACTTGGAAAGTTTGTGTATTTCTAAGACTTGTGCTGTAATATAATGCTATTTAACAATCAAGCAGATTCTGATCTCATTAGGAATTCTATCCATTTGCAGGAGAGGTTTTTAATGAGCCACAACATGCTGTTGCATGTGCTGTATTCTGTATACAAGGAAAGCTAATGGAACGTGTGAAGGGTTACCCTTTGGGGATCTCCAAGTGAAGCCCATCAGACTTTGGTTCATCAAGTGACATTTGGGACCTTTCAGGGTCAGAAACTGGGGTACCCCCTGTAATTCTTTAGTGAAGGGGCTAACCTGCCTGCTTTCCCAACACAAAAGTGAGGGGAAGGGTAACACACAAAGCTCAGGGTTGAGATAAAGAGATGAGTTTCATATAACATACCATAATGACAAAACATAATTACCTTAGATAATAATCTAATTAATATAATTGTACAATGCATGATTACTTTAGCTTAACCTATTTGCAGAAGAACCACAGTGAAGCACAGGAGAAAAAAGAGCATAAAACATAAAACCAAACCCAGCTGCTACCCCAGTCCTACCTTTCTACCACCATGCCTGCAGAAAAAAAGCCAACATCCATGAACATGGGACCCAGAAGCAGCAAACGGAACAGGAAATCTTCCATGTTGCAGTCTGAACTTCAAGCCCCTAATACTTTGCCCCAGTTAACACTTTCACTTTTGAAGCTGGCATGACTGCTGAATCTTATGAATAACAGCAGCACGTTCAGCTCAATCTATGAAACCCTTGAAGTAGAAGATAATCATCAAGTTTGCCACAAAACCATCTGCCACAGCAAGAAGTAAGGCCCTTTCACCTAAAAGGTGTCCCATCACTGCAATCTGAGGCAAAGAGAGAAAGATATCTAATGCCCAGCATACAGGCATTTTCTGAATTGTTTCTGCTATGATGGTTTGGGAGTTACCCCCCACCCCCAGTTACCCAGCCTAGACTCAGCAGGTTGGAAGTTAAGGACTGAAGCTATATTTACATATTAGCACAATTTACAAGCATATATATATACAAAAATATACAGTTATATACAAGTTAAAAGTAATACAGAAACACAAAATCCCTCCCAAAACAATCAGATTGCCCAGAGGCTTCTGACTGAAACCTTCTCCATCACCCCTTTCCCTCCCTTCAGAAAGAATCAGATCAACTCACATATATCACACATGAGTAAACAGCTCCTGAAGGAATTGGGGA
>WAAF01010957.1:11921-24988 GCA_013400475.1 Tricholaema leucomelas | reverse complement strand
CCTATTCATCCACGCAGGCTTCCTGGCATTCTGTTCTGAGAGAATCAGTAGAGTTCCACTCTCAGAAAAGCATTAATGATTGACTATGAATAAGTAAAGGATGAAGAAGGACATGGAACTGTTCAGTCCAGAGGAGGGCCACAAAGATGCTCAGAGGGCTGCAGCAGCTCTGCTCTGAGGACAGGCTGAGAGAGTTGGGGCTCTGCAGCCTGGAGAAGAGAAGGCTTCGAGGAGACCTTAGAGTGGCCTTCCAGTATTTGTAGGGGGCTACAGGAAGGATGGGGAAGGACTACTGACAAGGTCTTGTAATGACAGGACAAGGGGGAATGGGCTTGAACTGGAAGAGGGGAGATTCAAAGTAGATGTTAGGAAAGGGTTGTTTGCAGTGAGGGTGGTGAGACACTGGCACAGGTTGCCCAGGGAGGTTGTGGAGCACAGAATCACCCAATGTGATCTCTGATCTTTGATCACATTTGGTGTTTCTGTGATCCACAACCTCCCTGGAGATGTTCAAGGCCAGGCTGGATGAGGCCTTGAGTGACCTGTTCTAGTGGGAGGTGTCCCTGCCTATGGCAGGGTGTTGGAACTGGATGATCCTTCAGGTCCCTTCCAACCTAAACCATTTGATGATTCTGTGAGACCTTTGTGGTGTCTGTTGAGAGGTAGCAGTATTTTGTGATAGCTGATAGGAATATGCCAAGCCTGTGGATGCCTGCACCAAACTTCCACTTACTCAGAAACGAGGTACTCACCACGCAGTTCATCTCCAAACTTGCTCAGACAACTTCCTCCCTTCACAATATATAAACCTTGCATATTCTTACCTCAGACCTCCTCTGCCCACTGCATCAGAACAAGGGGTAAAGACTCAGAGATTTGCCTAGTTCCAGTGAAAGTGGAGAGTAAACTTTATCAATCTTTGCAAGGCACTAAGGAATTAGTACCTATTCTTCTTCCTTCTTCCTCCCCCACCAGCACCAGCTGCTACAGTGCATCTTGCCCAATAAAACACCTTCTGTTCACTTCTGGTGCCCTCAGGTGCCCTGCCTCTCCCCCCTTTTCCCAGATGAACACCTGTGAGAGGCAGATGGTACAGATAATCCAGAATACATTTCTTGAGTCCGTGTAGAGAAGCTGCCAAGCTGCTGATTTTTTGGCAGCATGCCTCGTGGCATCCAGAGCTGGTGAGACACGCAGGTGCCACCTGGAAACAGCTGAAGAAGAAGTTCTCCCAGCGTCTCTTGAGGTCCAGGGAAGGTGGCTGTTGCTGCATCCCGCTGGCACCCCTGCACGGAGCGCCTTGTAAGCACAGCTCACGTCTTAATCAGTCCTTCCTCTGCCTCCTTTTCGGCAGGCTTCATGGGCACTGCCTTACCTTTTTGTAGGGGTAGGAAGAGGCTGTTTTCAGGCAGACATGCAAAGGGAGGAGACACGTCTGGAGGGAGCTGGGAGCTGTTGTTTCTGCCAGCAGGCTTCTCCTCCATACATATTCAGAAGCTGCAGGAACAGACACCTCTGCTCATTGTTTTCATACAAGATAAGCACCGGCACATATTTATGTCTGACAGAGCTATGACCTGCACCCTCTTAACTGCTGAACTCTCTTCAGGTGGCTGCATGGGAAGGCTGTGTAGGTGTCTAGCCATGCAGGCGGGAGAGGACTCCCAGCACAAGCCTACACCAGCTGTATCCTCCAACAGCTAGTACCAGCAGCCCTCTGAAAGGCTGTGGAGGCATCCCTGGGACAAATGACCACCGTTAGCAGCTCAGCTATTCCCTGACAAGAAGGTGAGTTTCTAACATACCATCATCCCAAGTAGCCTGGCTCATGTGTGAAGAAATCAGCTCTGGGGTAGGAGTCACACACAGCCACAGCACTCCCCTTAGATTCAGCTATTCATCAGGGCCTATCACAGCTGAAGGTAGGTTATTCCACAGCAGTCAGCAGGAAGAGGAGCTGAGGCCAGCTTACAGCACATAAGACTAACAACAGCAAATACCAAAGAGTTAGTACACTGTGCTCTTCCTATTGTGTGGGCTTTTGAGGCAGTGTCAATGCTGGCAGTGCCTGGCCAGTTTTGAAAGGCACATTTTTATTGCCCAGGGTCTGCCAAACACTTTTCAGGCATGGAGAGCACAGGGGCTAATGGCCAGTGGCAGGCTATCAGAGAGCAAAAGGAACAAGTAAGAGTGTGGGAAACTGTGTGGTTTGTCCCAGTGTATTTTGAGAAGCTGGGGACAAATGAGGTGTGGTGGTTTTGGAGTTTTCCCCTGCCCCATGATTCACCAGGCTGACTCAGGCAGCTGGAAGTTAAGGAATGAAGCTATATTTATGACAGGGCAAAGTTAACAAGCATATATGCACAGTACATACAGGTGTTTACAACTCTGTGCAAGTGTATTACAATTGCAGGCTGCACTAAGCAGTGCTACAGGCTGGGGACAGAGTGGCTGAGAGCAGCCAGGCAGAGAGGGACCTGGGGGTGCTGGGAGAGCGTAGCTGAAGATGAGGCAGCAGTGTGCCCAGGTGGGCAGCAGAGCCAATGGCATCCTGGGCTGGCTCAGGAGCAGTGTGGGCAGCAGGACAAGGGAGGTTCTTCTGCCCCTGTGCTCAGCACTGCTCAGGCCACACCTTGTTGTGGAGGGCCTCTAGGCCAGAAAATAGGCTTATTTTTTGCCTTGGCTTGCCTGGACATGTTTTCCTGCCTAAACCAGAGATAAACACATTGAATGGATGAACAAGCACAAAAGGGGCACAATAGGCCTTGTGCCACAAAGCCTGGCCTGCCTAGGGTCCAGGTTGTAAAGAGGTTGTGTAAGCCCACGCGCTTAGCGTGTGGCCCACTTATGCTCTCCCCATATTTGGGGGTACTAGGCTTGTGGTTTTGCCTATTATGGTGTTGTTTGGCTGACTGCCATAACCTGATTGGTCCTTCTAGTGACCAAAGGGCCATTAATCTCAGCCCACCTTTAATAAATAGGGGCACACAGGTAAACAACATGCTCTGATTCCATTGCTGCAGCTCTGACTCCCCTGCAGCACTCTCACTCTCACTCTTGCTTCACCAGGGTGCACTCACTCACGCTTAGGCCCCGTGCTCGGGCCCCCCTGCTCACGATCGCTCACATTCAGGCACACTTCGCTCACTATTAGGCTTTAGACTCACCAGCCTCTTGCTTATGCCTACTTGCTTATGCTGTTATTCTGGAGACAGATTCTCCCATGGTCTCCTTGCACACTACTGCAGTGAGTCATCAGGACTAGATCCTGTATTGCCTGCCTTATCATTGCCTGGTAAGCACTCTACTGCCACCGAGTTACCAGGAGCAGACCCCTCTTGTCTGCACACGATCGTCCTGCCAGCGAGCATAAGAACTGTGCTCAGACTGCACCGCATCCTTCTCCTGCACCTGAGGTCCTGCCAACAATCCCTGGACAGAGCATCCAGAGGAAGCCAGGAGACAAGGGCAGAGATTGCATCCTTTGCCAGGAGAACATGGTCAGAGACTGTCATTTCCCCTAAAGCTGGGAAGATTCTCCTTTCCCCTGAAGCCAGGAGGATTCCAGCCTCAAAGTCCACGGGCAAAGACTCCCTGAAGATTGGACACTGGCATAGGCTGTGACGTAGCCCCGGAGGGTGATTACTGATAATTAATCAGAATTGTGAGTAAATGCTTTAATGCCTCTGTAATTCCTACTGCCTCTGCCATAGAGCAGAAAGAGTTTCAGCCCACTCTGCTGGGCAAATAGTATATAGACCCCAAGTGGCATTAAGCCACGGGGAAATCCTCTCTCTGTTTATAGATGGAAAGTTTGCTGGTTATTAATAAGTTATAGTGTGGTATTAATAATAGAATGTTATCCTATTTAGTATTAATGTACAGTGCTTGGGGGTGGCAAGAGTTCAGGATATTGGATTTAATAAATATGTATTTTTATACACATTATCTCGCACCAATTAATTTCTCCCCTCCGCCACAAATCGGTGTAGGCGTCAGAATCCCCCTCCACGACACACCTTGAGTGCTGTGTCCAGTTCTGGGCTCCTCAATTCAAGAGAGATGTTGAGGTGCTGGAAGGTGTCCAGAGAAGGGCAGTGAAGCTGGTGAGGGGCCTGGAGCACAGCCCTGTGAGGAGAGGCTGAGGGAGCTGGGCGTGTGCAGCCTGCAGAAGAGGAGGCTCAGGGCAGAGCTCATTGCTGTCTACAACTACCTGAAGGGAGGCTGTAGCCAGCTGGGGTTGGGCTCTTCTGCCAGGCAACCAGCAACAGAACAAAGGGACACAGTCTCAAGTTGTGCCAGGGCAGGTCTAGGCTGGATGTTAGGAGGAAGTTGTTGGCAGAGAGAGTGATTGGCATTGGAATGGGCTGCCCAGGGAGGTGGTGGAGTTGCCGTCCCTGGAGGTGTTGAAGCCAAGCCTGGCTGGGGCACTTAGTGCCATGGTCTGGTTGATTGGATAGGGCTGGGTGCTAGGTTGGGCTGGATGATCTTGGAGGTCTCTTCCAACCTGCTTGATTCTATGATTCTGTGATTCCATGTACAAGTTAAAGGTGATACAGAACTACAAAACCCCTCCCAAACAGAACAACCACCCAGGAGAGCTTTGAAACCAACTCACCTCCTTCTTTCCACCCCCACCCTCATACCAGCAGTCTTACCTGCAGGGGTGAGATTGCCAGATAAGGACTTAGAAGGAAGTGTTTAGATGGGGTTACAGATTCAGGCAGAGAGAGTTAATGCAGCAGCATTAACTCACACTGACTTTATGTTTCTAGCTTTTATATCTCTCAGCAGAACCAATGAGTGATGCAGACATCACTATTATTTTCTTTTCACAGCCACCAGTCTAATTTCTCTCATTAAAATATTCCAATTAGCCTCAAACCAGCATAAGAAGCAAACATCAATTTTCTTTCTACTGTCTATTGGACAGGATGATCTTGAAGGTCTCTTCCAACCTGATTGATTCTATGATTCTATTCTTTATTGTTTCCAAATCCATCAGATCTGTAGTTCAGAATCTAACATCCTCCATTCCCTGTATTCAGTCTTTTAATGCAGATTTTGCAGTAAAAATGCCTCTTGCTCCTTGCACCCTTCTCCTCCTACCCAAAACTAGGATACAATGCCCAGTGCCTTAAAAACGTTGGGGCACCTAACTTCACTGGGGTCAAATTGGCTTAACCAGATTTAGGTGGCTAAATATCTTTCAGGATCTAGGTTTTAATCAGCTCATTTAATGAGATCCTGTAGGCAAAATGCACAAACAATATTTAGAAGCCAGTGTCTCTGAGACCCAGTGCAGAACAGGCTCTCCAAATGCAGGCACTGAGGTACAGGAGCAGTGAAGGTCCCAGGAAGCAGTGCTGAAGCTGAGGCAGGTGTCATGCTCCTCTGGCAGCAGCACTGTGTCTGCGTCAGGTCCTGAAGCAGTGATCCAACAAAATCATAGAATCATAGAATCAGTCAGGGTTGGAAGGGACCACAAGGATTAGCCAGTTCCAACCCCCTGCCATGCCCAGGGACACCCTACCCTAGATCAGGCTGGCCACAGCCTCATCCAGCCTGGCCTTAAACACCTCCAGTGAAATGGCCTCAACATGCAGTGTTTGTGCAGACCTTCTTTCTGCATTCCCAGCAAGCAGTTCCTCCTGCTCCTGTGTTTTGAAGCAGCCTGATTTCTCACTGATGCATCAGCTTTGACAAGAACCACCTGTTCCTTAAGATGCAGCCAAACCCTGCTGGATGACCTATGTCCTGTTGCTGGGGAGGGTTTCTCTTCTTAGAATGGTCCCTGAAGAGCTGTTAAGGCACTTGTACAAATTCTGCATAGTGTTGATGCAGAAGCAAAGGTGAACTCTTGCAGAGATCCTTTTAGAGTGCAGTTGCTTTAAGTATATATCCTGTCTGCATTTTCAGGAGACTAAACACAGTTCAAAATCTGCCTCCATGGTTTCTTTATTGCTTTAGCAGTGCTCAAGGCATTATTGGGGAGGGAAAATTAATTGATGTGAGATTATATTTTCCACAATTACTATTGTTCATTACTGTTGCTATTCAGAACTTTGCCCGCCCTCTATCACTAATTTTAATAATATTTCAGTTCTTACACGGCCATGGAAACATTCCATGGATGATATCTACATCTGATATAACCAGAAAAATACAGAAACAGTAATTGAACTGGAAGAGACCCAGATTTCCCCTGGTCAAACACTGGTTGTGGTCAATACGCCGCTTGCCCAGTAGCTGGGCCCAAGCTCTTTCTGCTCTGTGGCAGAAGGCAGTAGAGAATCACAAAGAGGCATTGAAGCATTTACTCACAGGTTATTGTTATTACCCTTGTGGGGGCTGGCCACAGTCCAGACAGTGCCCAAATGCTGTCAGAGGACTCTGTCTTGTTGGATGTTGAGGCTTGAATCTTCCTGGCTTCTGGGGACAGGACACAGACAATCTCTGACCTTGTTCTCCTGGCTTCTTCTGGACAATCTGTGTATATGTCCAGGGATTCTAGGCAGGACCTTCAGGTGCAGAAGGCAGATGTGGTGCAGTCTCAGCACCATGTCACGCTGGCCACACAGGCTGATCGCGTGCAGGCATCCAGGGTCTGCTCCTGGTAACCCACGACAGTGGAGTTTAGCAGGCAAGCAATAAGGCAGTGTGCAATAGCAGCAGGGCTGGGCACAGCAGAGAGAGCAGGCAAAGAGCAGGGAAGCAAAGCAGTGAAGCAAAAGCAGGTTGTTCACCTGCATATCTCCTTTTATCAGTGTGGGCTGAGATTAATTGCCCTTTGGACACAGAATAGCCAATCAGGATGGCAGTTAGCCAAACCTTACCATATTAGGCAAAGCCACAGACTCACTTCACCCTAATTTGGGAAAAGCACAGGCCTGGCACTAGGCAGGCACAAGCTAAGTGTGTGTACCTTACACCACAGGACCCTTGGCAGGCCAGGCTCAGTGGTTCTAGGTTCTTTTGTGTTCATTTCCCACTCTTGCCTCTCTGGTGGAGCAGGAAAATATGCCTAGGCAAGGCAGGACATGTATAAGCCTATTTGGGACCTATCAGGCCTACCACAACAGGTGTTAGGCAAATGGCATATTATTTTCAGCAAAAAAAGGCACTAGTGCAAATCATAATCAAGCCTGAGCATCCAAATCCTCCCTCCAGTTACCCTGACTCCAGCAGCATATCACTCCAGGCATGACCTGTCAGCGTCAAGATGGATTAGAGATTCAACTCCAGCCCTGCACAGCTGCCCTGTGATTGACAGAGGAGTCCCTGCGAGCGCCTTCGGTGAGCTTTCACTGTTACTAATTCCCTTTTACAATCTCCGTTTCAAGGTTACCAGGACAGCACCAGATTCTCAGCTGATGCAAACCACCAGTGCACCGCTGATGTTAAAGGACTGCCATTGTTTTGCAGCAGTTGAGGCCCTTAGCTGTTAATTTTGTTTTGCTCCTCTCTCTTGAAGGAAACAAAACCTTTTAGAATTTGAGACTACATAAAAAATCAGCCCTTGTGTGATGGGTTAGAGTGGATCCCTCCCCTAGTGTTGGGAACTGGCAGAAGGAAAGGGGGTACGAGCCCCTAGAAGCTTGTACAATCAAGCCTTGGATGTAAGGTCTGAGTATTGGGACTGCAGTAAGTCACAGAGCTGTGTGTGAAGAAGCTCAAAGGAATGTGGCCTTGAGCTTTCTGATAAGCAGCTCCCAGGGACTGTGTCCAGGATAGGAGGGAATCTCAGCTACAGCAGTAACCACAAGTAGGGGGGAATGTGCAGATGAACAGCACCGCGTTGCATACTGGACGTGTCACCTTTTACTCACCTTAACCAGAAGTTATGAAGGACACCACAGGTGGGGGGAAAATGCAAATACCAATCTTTGGATGTACCAAACTACATGCTGGATATGCTCAACTTTTCTCACTCTGACCAGAAAATTAGTCCTCTGTAACTTGAACCCTGATGCTCTCTCAATAAAGCTGAATCGCCATGATGCTAGCTCATATTGAGTCACTGCGTGGCTTTCCCCACCCCGCACCCTGGGAGAGTAAATTCACTACAACTCAGAAAAAAAACAAGCAATTGTATTTTTTAACAGTATAAGGAGAGTGACCTACTATAGAATAACCTTAAAGAAGATGGGAATGGGGTCAAGTGGCATGAAGAGAGCATTAGGGTGCAGCCATTAGGGTTAGCAGCAAGGGGAAGATCCAAGCTGGGCTTCCAGAGGTAAAGTTTTTGATGCTCCAATTAAATGATACTAACTTAACCATTGTTGGAATTTTATGGCCTATCTCTGGAATGCTCACCTCTTCACTCAGAGACTCCAATACTCTTAGAATCATAGAATCAACCAGGTTGGAAGAGACCTCCAAGCTCATCCAGTCCAACCTAGCACCCAGCCCTAGACAATCAGCCAGACCATGGCACTAAGTGCCCCAGCCAGGATTTGCTTCAACACCTTCAGGGACAGCAACTCCACCCCCTCCCTGGGCAGCCCATTCCAATGCCAATCACTCTCTCTGCCAACAACTTCCTCCTAACATCCAGCCTAGACCTCCCCTGGCACAACTTGAGACTGTGTCCCCTTGTTCTGTTGCTGGTTGCCTGGCAGAAGAGACCAACCCCAGCTGGCTACAGCCTCCCTTCAGGTAGTTGTAGACAGCAATGAGGTCTGCCCTGAGCCTCCTCTTCTGCAGGCTGCACACCCCCAGCTCCCTCAGCCTCTCCTCACAGGGCTGTGCTCCAGGCACCTCCCCAGCCTTGCTGCCCTTCTCTAGGCACATTCCAATACCTCAACTTCTCTCTTGAATCTTCCACTTCTGAATTTCTCTGTTCCATTTTTTTTTATGTCTGAGCTAGAAACCTAGTTCAAATGGCCACACCTTGGATAGCTGAATCCTCTTATTTCCTCCTGTCCTCCACTCTCCTTGATGCCAGTGGAAATGAAGAGCACTGAGCACTTGGCAGGACCAATCCATTGGGCAGCTGGAAGGGTGTGCCAGCCCTGTAATTGTGAGGTAATAATAATAATCAGGTTTGCACTGAGCAGTGACACATATTTATTAATTGCAAGGTGTTCTCTACATTACTGATACAAACCCTTGCAGGGTGATGTGCTCAGAGGAGGCTGGGAACCTCCCAACCTTGTATCAGCAGCAGCTGAAAGAGAAAACTGCTAACTGTCCTGAGCATGTAGGGAGAGCACTCAAAGTCTGGCTGCAGGGGAAAGGACCTCCTTTTGGGTTCAGTTTTACTTTGGAGAAACCTTTCCTGATTCATTGCAAAGTCCCTGGCCTCATTGTGGCTCCAGCAGCTTGTGAAATAAGATCAAGATCACACATTCAGAGTCAGCATTCGTGCCAGGGTTAGCAGAGGTTTAGCAGGGATCCTAGAGAGGCAGGCCCAGGCTGCAAGCTGCAAGTTGTGCAGTTATAAATTAGAGAGTGATTGGCATTGGAATGGGCTGCCCAGGGAGGTGGTGGAGTTGCCATCCCTGGAGGTGTTCAGGCAAAGCCTTGGTGGGGCACTTAGTGCCATGGTCTGGTTGACTGGCTAGGGCTGGGTGCTAGGTTGGACTGGATGAGCTTGGAGGTCTCTTCCAACCTGGTTGGTTCTATGATTCTGTGATTTAAGACACCAATCACCCAGGTCCCAGAGTGGCAGGAAGGGAAAGGGAGCCTGCCTGCCCACCTGTTGGTAGCTGATCCTGCAGAGGTGAACTGCTGGATGCTGAAGGGACAAACAATTGATGATCTGGAACAAAGACCTTTCACTCTTACTTCTGATCCTAAACCAGTAAGTACCAAGTGACTGCACTGTATGTATTGTATTGATTGCTCTGCAAATGGTGCACAGTGACTCATTCATTTGGGAACATGGTGTAATGGTGACCCTTCAGTGCTGGGTTGAGGGTTGAACCATAGAATCATAGAATGGCTTATGTTGGAGGAGACCTCAAGGATCATCCAGTTCCAACCTCCTGCCATAGGCAGGGACACCTCCCACTAGAACAGGTCACTCAAGGCCTCATCCAACCTGGCCTTGAACACCTCCAGGGAGGCAGCAGCCACAACCTCCCTGGGTAACCTGTGCCAGTGTCTCTCCACCCTCACTGCAAACAACCCTTTCCTAACATCCAGTTTGAATCTCCCCTCTGCCATTTTAAACCCATTCTGCCTTGTCCTGTCATTACAAGACTTTGTCAATAGTCCCTCCCCAGCCTTCCTGTAGGTCCCCTTCAGATCCTGGAAGGCCACTCCAAGGTCTCCTGGAAGCCTTCTCTTCTCCAGGCTGCAGAGCCCAAACTCTCTCAGCCTGTCCTCAGAGCAGAGCTGCTGCAGCCCTCTGAGCATCCTCGTGGCCTCCTCTGGACTGGCTCCAGCAGTTCCATGTCCTTCTTGTGTTGGGGGCTCCAGAACTGCACACAGGGCTCCGGTGGGGTCTGAGGAGAGCAGAGCCAAGGGGCAGAATCGCCTCCCTTGCCCTGCTGCCCACACTGCTCTTGCTGCAGCCCAGCACAGGGTTGCTGTCTGGGCTGCACTCACACTGCAGGCTCATGTTAAGCTTTGCATCAGCTCAGACCCCCAGTTGCTGTTCCTCAGGGCTGCTCTCAACCATTCCCCACCCAGCCTGGAGTTGTGCTTGGGATTGCGCCCACCCAGGTGCAGGACCTTACACTTGGCCCTGTTGAATGCCATGAGGTTGGCCTGGGCACACCTCTGCAGCCTGTCCAGGTCCTTCTGGATGGATCCCTGCCCTCCAGCAAGTCAACTGTGCCACACAGCTTGGTGCCATCTGCAGACTTGCTGAGGGTGCTCTGATTCCTCTGTACATGTCACTGACAGAGATGTTACACAGCACTGGCTGGATTGGATGCTCTTTGAGGTCTCTTCCAACAGGATGTATTCTGTGATTCTTTTCTGCAGTTTCCTTTATCAGTGATGTTTCCCTCTCTTGTGATCAGCTTCTTTCCTTCATTTTCCTTCAGCCTGTGGATTTACCTACAGCCATACCAGATGAACAAAGACCCTGCAAGACATCTGTAAAGGGTTAACCCTCTTGGGGGTGGTCTGAACCTGACCTCAGGTCCTCCTGACTCCTCTCTGGGGTGGTGTGAACCTGACCCCAGGTGTAGTGGTTAGCTCACTCCCACTTTCTCTCTAGCCCCCTATAAAAACAGAGGAACTTGCTGTTTCTTTGTCTCTGTGCCCTCCCTGCCTGCCTACTAGCACCACCCTTGTTCCTGCTGCTCGTTTTTTACCACATGGCCTTTCTACCACATGGTGGACACCCCCTTCCTGTATCCACCTCCATCCATTCCCATCAGTCTGCTTGTATATATGTTTTTGTATCTTGTTCCCTTCCCTATACCTCTTTGTAGCTCCCCTACCTTAAACACCTTTTATTTATTGTTAAAGTTTTTATTTTCACTTCCAAATCATAGAATCAGCCAGGTTGGAAGAGACCTCCAAGCTCATCCAGCCCAACCTAGCACCCAGCCCTAGCCAACCAACCACACCATGGCACTAAGTGCCCCAGCCAGGCTTGGCTTCAACACCTCCAGGGACGGCGACTCCACCACCTCCCTGGGCAGCCCATTCCAATGCCAATCACTCTCTCTGCCAACAACTTCCTCCTAACATCCAGCCTAGACCTGCCCTGGCACAGCTTGAGACTCTGTTCCTTGGGTGTTTTTACCCCTTTTACTCTCTACATCTAATTCCTCTCTTTGCAAAGCAGGGGAGAGGGGAAGGCATCCTATCATTGTGTTATTGGTTCTGTTAGCTATACTTAGAGTCTCTGGGAAGATTAAACTAGAACAAATACAGCATCTCCCTGAGCTCACACTCCAGCTTTGCTTGAGTTATGCCTGGCAAAGCTGCAGCTAGCTTGCATGTTTCTTTAGGCTTCTCCTCACTGTGTCTCTGCTCACTTTGTGGCACAGCTGAGAGCACTTTGAATTTGTACTAACTTGTGTCACTCAATGATTTTTAAAGCCTCCTTAACTTATCTGCCCTGTCATTGCCATGACCAGCCTGGCACTAATCAAAGATGTTGAAGAAATATCAGCCACTTAGTTAAGCACAGTCCTCCGAAGCAGTGAGGAGGAGAAAGTGCTCTCATTTTGAGTAGTTTCTGTATGTCTAGAGATGTCTTACAGAAACTTTACCTGATGAGGTACCAGTATTGATCCATTTGATGCATTTAAGGGTAAGTGTTTAAGAGCAACATATCAAGTTAATGTAGTACTGATGGAATAAGAAATGGCACCAGTGAGTTTCCAGAGATTTCTTATCACAAGAAAAGAAGAATTGGATTTTGACTTCCTGTGTCATTTCCCCATGAATGAGAACACCTTTGCCTTTTACATGACTTACTGTTTATTGTAGCACAAAATTTACTAAAAAGCAAAGTGATTTGCAGAGCCCTGCCAGCTCTTTTTATATCTCCTTTGCTGACTCAAAAAACATTTGACACTCCAGTATTGTAACTAAGAACTATGCAGACTCTTCCCTTGTTGAAAACACTTTTCTAAGAGAAAGGAACTCTTCTGCTTCTGCTAAAATGCTGTTCTTCTGGTGAAGTATTTGTAAAAGCTTCCTCCTCTGGTGTTATTGTGGCAATTGGAAGAAGTTAGGCATACAGAGTAACTTGGGAAGCTATGTGAAACCTTCTGCTGTGCAAATACACTGCTGTGTATGGGGTAAAGGAGAGCTGTGCTTACATAAACTAGACTCTTCATACAATCATAGAATCGACCAGGTTGGAAGAGACCTCCAAGCTCATCCAGCCCAACCTAGCACCCAGCCCTGGCCAATCAACCAGACCATGGCACTAAGTGCCCCAGCCAGGCTTTGCTTGAACACATCCAGGGACAGTGACTCCACCACCTCCCTGGGCAGCCCATTCCAATGCCAATCACTCTCTCTGCCAACAACTTCCTCCTAACATCCAGCCCGGACCTGCCCTGGCACAGCTTGAGACTGTGTCCCCTTGTTCTGTTGCTGGTTGCCTGGCAGAAGAGACCAACCCCACCTGGCTACAGCCTCCCTTCAGG
>WAAF01010957.1:1125-11799 GCA_013400475.1 Tricholaema leucomelas | reverse complement strand
CCTGGCTGCTCTCAGCCACTCTGTCCTCAGCCTGTTACACTGCTTGGGGTTGTTGTGGTGAAAGTGCAGAACCCTGCACTTGGCCTTCTTCAATCTCATCCCATTGGCCTCTGCCCACCCATCCAGCCTGGCCAGGTCCCTCTGCAGGGCTCTCCTACCCTCCAACAGCTCCACACCTACTCCTAGCTTGGTGCCATCTGCGAAATTACTGATGTTGGACTCAATCTTCTGGTCCAGGTCACAGATAAAGATATTGAACAGGACTGTGCCCAGCACTGATCCCTGGGGCACACCACCAGTGCCAGCTGCCAGCTGGATGTGGCACCATTCACCACCACTCTGTGGGCCCATCTCTCCAGCCAGTTCTTTTGTTAATGAGTAATTCCCTTACATTCTATTTTGAAATAAATCTTCAGTTTGAAAAAGGAGATGAAGTAATTATTCTCTCCCAAAAGCCTCTGCTCCTCGGGGACTGATCCTGAATTCAGACCTGTCCTGCCAAAGGCTAGTTCTGTTTCTCTCAATACAGTCACCTTTAAATAAAACAGAGTAGGACTGAAGCCAAAGGACTGGAGCAAAATGCAGCAAGGGAAGATGCTCTGGTAGAAGATAGTAAGGACTACTCCACTGTCACCTGACAGAATCAAACTGCATGGATAATCCTATGAAAAAAAGATAGCTTTCCAGTCTGAAAAGGACATCTTGCATCTGATCCAGACCTGCTCTTGGGTCTGAATTCATGAAGTGAAGAGGCAGTAGGTGTGCTGGTTTGAGGCTAATTGGAATAGAATCATAGAATCAGTCAGGGTTGGAAGGGACCACAATGATCAGCCAGTTCCAACCCTCCTGTCATGCCCAGGGACACCCTACCCTAGAGCAGGCTGCACACAGCCTCAGCCAGCCTGGCCTTAAACACCTCCAGCCATGGGGCCTCAACCATCTCCTTGGGCAACCCATTCCAGCCTCTCACCACTCTCATGCTGAACAACTTCCTCCTCCCCTCCACTCTGACTCTCCCCACCTCCAGCTTTGCTCCATTCCCCCCAGTCCTCTCACTCCCTGACAGNCACTTCTCCTGCTGCAGCTCAGGATCTGGTTTTACTGCAGAAATTTAAATCCTTATCTGTGAGAAGAAAGGAAAAACCCAACAGTAGCCTCATTCTTCTGCTGAGAAACACAACTAGGCAAAGTATAGATAAGACACTCACTGCTCACACACTGCTCAGCTCTCAGCTCTGCTCCTTCTCTCTGGATGTCTGGTCTCTGTGGTTGCCTCTGCGGCTGCCTCTGCCTTAACTCTTTAATCCATTCTAACCCAACTCTTTTTTTCTTTAAGCTCCTCGTTGTCTTTTTGACATCTCACCTCAGATCTCTCCAGATTTAGCATGTCAGATATGGGGATTGGTCTGGTTATTTCTGAAGCGAGGGAAAGAAGGGGAAGGGGGAAGGGGGGTTGGGAGCCTCCTGGCAATCTGATTGTTTTGGGAGAGGTTTTCTGTTTCTGTGTTACTTTTATCTTGTATATAACTGTATGTAGTTGTGTATATATATGCTTAGAAATTGTGCTAAGCTGTAGATATAGCTTCATTCCTTAACCTGCAGCTGGCTGAGTCTAGTCTGGGTGATTTCATTGTGGGGATTGGGGTGTAGGGTGGGTAACTCTCAAACCATCACAATAGGAAAGCACAAAAAGCAACTTAACGCAACTCCGCTATGGTGTTCTCGAACGCCAGCCAGGGGCAAGTCTTCCAGGTAAGCACACAACACAAAGCAATTCATAAGAACATAAATCATA
This sequence comes from Tricholaema leucomelas, assembly GCA_013400475.1. NCBI lineage: Eukaryota > Metazoa > Chordata > Aves > Piciformes > Lybiidae > Tricholaema lacrymosa > Tricholaema leucomelas. Next base: position 10,004 of record WAAF01010957.1, on the reverse strand, counting down.
GCAGCTGCAGGTGGGAAAGGCCATTGGAGGACAAGTCAGTGCAGGCCTGTTTTCTGCAGAGAATTTCCCAGTTGACAGTTTTAAGAACTTTGAACAATGGCTCTGCTCTGGAAGAAACTCAAGGTCACTGGTACCTGGCTGAACCTTTCAGTATGGCAGTGCAGACTGACCCAACTCAGATTCCTAGCAGCTCTTGCTGCAACTCATTGCATTCATATTCCAGGTTTACTCTATAATGGAGAAAATCCATCATTACCATGAGAGGTAATCACTCTGAGCTTGCCTATGCTGTGGGTTTCCCCAGAATTCCTTCTAGGGCAATCAACAAGAAGTGCAGTTTTGAAAAGCTCCCTGGGTGGGTAATGTGGGTTTGGGTTACAAGGAAGAGGGAAAAGGCATTAAAATAATGGCCCAAGGAAGCCTGCGTGCAGCACTGGTGTGGGAGAGCTGCAGTGTGTTGCAGACACAGTCTAGCACACAGCAGAATGTCCTCTGCACAGTCAGGTCCCTAGGATTTGAGCCACTTCCACAAGTTGTTCCTAGAAACTAGGCTGAGTTTCAATAACAGATCAGGTCTTCAAATGGCTTTGTTGGTTTCATAGAATCACAGAATCAAGCAGGTTGGAAGAGACCTCCAAGCTCAGCCAGCCCAACCTAGCACCCAGCCCTAGCCAATCAACCAGACCATGGCACTAAGTGCCCCAGCCAGGCTTTGCTCCAACACTTCCAGGGACAGTGACTCCACCACCTCCCTGGGCAGCCCATTCCAATGCCAATCACTCTCTCTGGCAACAGCTTCCTCCTAACATCCAGCCTAGACCTGCCCTGGCACAACCTGAGACTGTGTCCCCTTCTACTGTTGCTGGTTGCCTGGCAGAAGAGCCCAGCCCCACCTGGCTACAACCTCCCTTCAGGTAGCTGCAGACAGCAATGAACTCTGCCCTGAGCCTCCTCTTCTCCAGGCTAAGGTTTGCATTGCTAAGGTTGTCCAGGCTAGGTTTGCATTAGGACAGGTTGTGCATCAGCAGCTACTTCATAACAATTTCCCAAAGAAGATCTAAAGACAGAATGGGCACACAGAATGATCAAAGAAACTGCCTCTGCCCCTAACATTTGAGAGTAAGGCTGCTGGAGCAAGAACAGAGACCTGATAAAATGCTAAAGTGCTTGGGGACATACTACAGGGAACTCTGAGTACGCCCACAAAGTCATGAAAATTGACAGCATCAGTGCTAGAAGCACCACAAGGCTGTAAGCTCTGTGCCATCTATTGGCCTAAGTAGAGGAGTAACAAATCTGGACAGCACCCAGCATTCAAAGACTGTGTGGCCTTTGGATGGTGCCACTTTTCAACCTGCTTTGCTAAGAGTGTTAAGGAGGTGGTTGGCCAAAATATGCAGGTTAGCATAGTGGAAGAAGTGAGGGAATAACATAACGGGTGCAGAGGAAAGAAAGGGTAGAAAGCAGGTGAGAGCAGTGGTGGTAGGGTGATGGGAGACCAATAGAAGGCTTTCACAGCAGTAATGGGCTTAATTATTTCCTCTTGCCCTGGGCTGGATACTTGGTTTTGGCATGTGAAAAGGGAAGGCTGTGGTGTGCCAGATGAGAGTCAGGAAGGGAGGAGGTGCGGGGCGTGTGGTGTGTGTGTGATTAGCCACATCTGGAGGAAGATATTTCGTGTTAGCCTGTGGCTTGTCTGAATTAATCACCGCCCTTCACTGTCCCTTTCACATTGGTCTCACTACCATTTCCATATTAAAATGCCAACAAAATGCAAAGAAGGACAAACCCTTGATACTGAGGTCCCTTGCCCTGAACTGGCAATCTGCACAGCTGTGCACATGCAGATTCTGCCCACTCCCTGCACCTTCTAGCTTATAGAGATGCTCCTGGGGCTCAGCCACAGAGGCAACTCCCTGAGACTGTGGCTAGTCGGGGAGAAAGGCAGTATACTTTAGCTAAGGTACAAAGCAGTAAATACATCCTGTGGTGAAATGGAGGAAGAAAGGAGCCTAACTCCCAGCTTCCCCCCACATACTAGAGTTTTCTGGTTTGGTCTTCCTTACCAAATATCCCACCAGTACCAAAGTATTCAGCAGTCTTGACTAACCTGAGGGAATGTTAATAAAACATCCATGACAATGCCTCTCCTCACCCACTGGAGTCTGGCAGCTAACACAAACGCTGCCAGAGTCTGGCTTCCTTCCTTGCAAAGCACTTTGGCTTCAAGCTCTTGATTGAGAGTTGCAAGGTGCCCTGACATGCTTCTGCTCTGACAATTCATTAGCTGTGGCTTTTTGTAATGATTGCCATATTGCAGTATTTCTTCAGGGCTTCCTGGCTCTCCCCGGGAGACAAGATGCAGGATCAGAGTGGGGGGTGGAGCATCAAGCAGTGCAGTCATGTCCACAGTGGAGCTTTGCTGCTGATTCCAGCAGTTTGCAATCGGGAGCAAGCTGCTCTTGAGTGCAAGCCTGCACCGAAACAGCTTGGCCATCTGGTGCCCAGGACTGCGCATGGGGGGGAACGTGCAGGTACTGGCACGGCATGGAACACAGTGAGAGGGCAGCTGGAGGCCTCCTCACTGTGTGCTCTCGGGAAGCAGAGCACAGATTGTCTCCAGCGTTAGTACCCACTGGAGCTGGTGCTGCGTGGGCGCCAGAATGTAGCTGCGCCTGTTGGGAGTCCTGAGTGTACAGGCTCTGGGAGCAATAGCAGGTGTGGGAGTTGTGAGGCATGGGTTTGATTTCTGTGTGATTCCTGGGGCAAGGGTCCTTCCTCTTGGCCTCTTACCTTCCTTCCCGGCACTGGGAAGTGATGAGTCCTTTGGAGCAGAGGCTGTCTCTTCAAATGGTTGTGGACATGGTAGGTGCAAGATCTGTTTTGGGTACCTTCATCTGAATACAAGTTCAAAGAGTGAGGTCCTCCCTTGCTAATTGCTAATCTTGACTAAACTTGCTGCCTGAGTACCTGTGTCACAGCTGCTGAGAAAAGCATGGCAGGAAGGAGTTAACACATTAGGAGTGCAGGGGGGATGTGCAGGCAGAAAAGAGGAGCAGGAGAGCGTTTCTGTGTTAACATGCAGCTGGTTAATGCAGCTGAATAGCCCTGGCTCATCTGTTACCCTTCTCAAAGCCAATGGCAAATGACCAAAAAGCATGGCAATATCTATTAGAAGTTAGTGGAAGGGGACTGCTCAGTGGAAGCTTTCCCATCTCACATACAAGTGATGATTTAGAAGAGAGAAAGACCCCCTCGAGGGGATTGTGTGAACCACACGATGCTAATTACCTCCATTGTTGTGTTTTGTTTTGAACAGAAGAGTCCTTCTGGGATTGCAGCACTCTTCCCTCCCGCGAGAGGTTTCCGCTTTGCACCGCCATATAAAATCTCCTCCACATCTCATCAGCAAAAGGGATTAACAATGTGCACAGTTTTGTGGGGTTCTAGGGAGGAATCTCTCTCCTTTGGCCTTCTAGACGTGTTCTCCATGGAGGGCACTCTGTACCTCTTGCTTTGGCTGTTTCTTTTACCGTGAGTTACAAGCAAGTGTACATCACACCCTGGGCAGCATGTCCCTTCCATCCATAGCGTATTCAAACCACTTCTGAACATGCTGTCTTGGAGTCTGTTTTAGTGGTTGGGTTAAGAATGGGAAAAACCCAACAATTAAAAAAAAAACCCCAAACCACTCCAAATCCAACCCCCAACAAAAGGCTGCCAACACCAGGAGCAGAAGCACTGGTGACAGCCTTGATTGGCTCATTTACAGTTCAGCCCAAATGGAAAGCAAGACAATCTTTCATTCTGCCTTCATCTGTTTAAAGCAAAGGTAGGAAGAAACTTGACTGCCCCTGTGCTGGATCTGCTCTTCATTTTCTGGAGTTCTGGTGTTCCATGTTGGCTTTCCTAGACACTATCCTCACTGCTCACTCCCTTTTTCTTCAGTAAAATGGATCCTGACTCGCCCTCAAGCTCTGGCTACTGCAATGTAGCATCACCTTCAGTAAAGTCAGAACAAGGACAAGAACAACAAGTATCAGGTCTTTCAGGTGAATTAAATGGCTTCTCATTTCTTCAACTTCAGTGTCTGGCCTCCATCAACTCTGAGAAAGCCTAGATCTCCGTATAATGTCTTGGAAAGCCTTGTCTGCTGCCTTAAGTTCCAGCTCCGCACAGGCCAGTGTTTGCAGAGTGTTGATGTCCATCCTCCTGGTTTAGACAATCTGGTTGTTTCAGGGGAAGAAACAGAATAGAATGGTTTAGGTTGGAAGGGACCTCAAGGATCATCCAGTTCCAACCTCCTGCCATAGGCAGGGACACCTCCCACTAGAACAGGTTGCTCAAGGCCTCATACAACCTGGCCTTGAACACCTCCAGGGAGGTTGTGGAGCACAGAATCACCCAATGTGATCTTTGATCACATTGGGTGATTCTGTGCTCCACAACTTCCCTGGGCAACCTGTGCCAGTGTCTCACCACCTTCACTGTAAAGAACCCTTTCCTAACAGCTAGTTTGAATCTCCCCTCTGCCAGTTCAAACCCATTCCCCCTTGTGCTGTCATTACAAGACCTTGTCAATAGTCCCTCCCCAGCCTTCCTGTAGGTCCCCTTCAGGTACTGGAAGGCCACTATAAGGTCTCCTGGAAGCCTTCTCTTCTCCAGGCTGCAGAGACCCATCTCTCTCAGCCTGTCCTCATAGCAGAGCTGCTGCAGCCCTCTGAGCATACTTAGCAAACTGTGCCTGGGATCAGCTAATGCACTGGCACCAGACTGACAACTTGCAGATGGAACTGGAACTGCACTGGGAGCTACCTGCCACCAGCTGTAATGGGGGCTCTGCGTGGACTCCACCTACAGAAGCAGGGATTTGCAGAGAGCAGACATTCCTGTGTGCCTTATAACACTGGGAATTCATAACGTGATTCTTACTTCATGCTGGACTTTAATGGCAACCTGTGCAGTTTTTGAGCTCTCTGTGTGGACAACAGGGAGACAATGGTTTCTCTGATCACCTTCAGGAGCGTCAGTAACATGTCATAAAGAATCCCAAGCAATGCTGCTTCTGTGCACAGGCACCTGGGAGCATGACTGCACCACATCCAGTCATGGGCAGAGGTGCTGCCCGGCAAGGACACTGCAGCCCATCAGAGACCCAAACTGCCCTGCCTTTGGCCAGCTAAGCAGAGCAGTGGGTGTATTAAACAGCTTTGTAAGGATCTGAGTGGCGATGCTCATGGAGGTGACAGCCTCTGTGGCATCGTTACTAGACTGAAGAAGTAAAATTTGTCATGTTCTCCCCACAACATCTCTTGCTTACAGCAAACTCTTCTTAGAATCACAGAATCAACCAGATTGGAAGAGACCTCCAAGCTCATTCAGCCCCACCTAGCACCCAGCCCTGGCCAATCAACCAGACCATGGCACTAAGTGCCCCAGCCAGGCTTGGCTTCAACACCTCCAGGGACGGTGACTCCACCACCTCCCTGGGCAGCCCATTCCAATGCCAATCACTCTCTCTGCCAACAACTGCCTCCTAACATCCAGCCTAGACCTGCCCTGGCACAGCTTGAGACTGTGTCCCCTTGTTCTGTTGCTGGTTGCCTGGCAGCAGAGATCAATCCCACCTGGCTACAGCTTCCATTCAGTTAGTTATAGACAGCAATGAACTCTGCCCTGAGCCTCCTCTTCTCTAGGCTGCACACCTCCAGCTCCCTCAAGTTCTTGGCAGAGAGAGTGATTGGCATTGGAATGGGCTGCCCAGGGAGGTGGTGGAGTCACTGTCCCTGGAGGTGTTCAAGAGAAGACTGGATGGGGCACTTAGTGCCATGGTCTGGTTGACTCAGTGTCTGAGGGCTCCAGGTGCTCCTTTATCATACCCTAGTCCACCCCTCCTCCTTCTTTCATCTCTCTCTGTCCCACTGTTATGAGTCAAGCCTGGCTCTTTTCCTGGACAAGAGGAGTTCCCTGCCTGGGGCTGGTAGCCATGCACTGCTCTTCCAGGTCAAGTTCCCTGAACCACCTGAAATCTCCTTCTCTGCTGCCAGCTTTGTGAGAGTAGGCAGAAGTGGGTGTCACACCAGGATGCGTTTCAAAGCCAAAAGAAGTCTTGTTTCAGATCTGTTGAGAGCTTTGTGCAATAACCTTTCTCCCAGAAGATTGGTGATAAAGCCTTTAACATTAATTCACAGAATGGAATCCTTTAGATCTTTTTAAATGGCAGCCAAAATGGCACTGTTCTGAACAACAACACAAAAAGACTTTCATGAAAGCCAAGAGACTGGTTGCAAGGTGGAGATGTGGCACTGAGCTGAAACTAAGCTCAGATAAAAGATAATTAGGCCAACTGTACCAAATTCTGGCTGCAGATGGAGCAGGGAAAACCTGAGGTAGCAGCACAGGCTTCAGTAAAAGTACTTCACACTCACATCAGCGTAACTAAGACTCAGACTACAGTAGCTGCTTCAACTGTTTAGCTCTGGGGTTAATTAGCAACTCTTTTAGTTTAAGGGGTTTTGTTTGCAATTGATAATTATTAGATTAATCATAGAATCATAGAATCAACCAGATTGGAAGAGACCTCCAAGATCATCCAGTCCAACTTAGCACCCAGCCTTATCCAGCCAACCAGACCATGGCACCAAGTGCCCCAGCCAGGCTTGGCTTCAACACCTCCAGGGTTGGCGACTCCACCACCTCCCTGGGCAGCCCATTCCAATGCCAATCACTCTCTCTGCCAACAACTTCCTCCTAATATCCAGCATATACTTCCCCTGGCACAACCTGAGACTGTGTCCCCTTGTTCTGTTGCTGGCTGCCTGGCAGAAGAGACCAACCCCACCTGGCTACAACCTCCCTTCAGGTAGTTGTAGACAGCAATGAGCTCTGCCCTGAGCCTCCTCTTCTGCAGGCTGCACACCCCCAGCTCCCTCAGCCTCTCCTCATAGGGTTTGTGTTCCAGGCCTTTCACCAGCTTTGTTGCCCTTCTCTGAAAGGAACATTTCAGATATTTAAGGAACATTGCAGATATTTTTATAATAGCAGGGCAAAGGCTTCCATTTGTCCTTTGGTCCATTTGTCCACTGTTCTTTGGTCATTTGAGTCAGTCTGAGTGTGTGTGAGTGATTATGCAAAATTAACAATCTGTATGAATTTTGATATCCAGGTGATGATTATTAATAGCTATGAAAATTGTTTATTAACATTAAAACTTGCCACAAAACTCATTCACAAGGTTCAAAATGCACAGGTTGGAAATGTATACATGCAGGGAGCAGGGAAAAGTAGAGCACTTGTTTCTTAAAGTGGCAAGCACAAATATTATCCTGGAAGAGGCTTTTAAGTATTTACTCACAAAATTATCATTACCTGACTTGTGAGGCTGGCCACAGTCCCAGACAGTACCCAAACACGTTCAGAGGACTCTGTATTGTCCCCCACTGAGATTTGATTCTTCCCAGGCTTCTGGGGACAGGAGGCAGACAATCTCTGACCTTGTCTCCTGGCTCCTCTGGATGATCTTTGTATCTCCAGGACTTCTAGTCTTTGCAGGAGACTTTCAGGGGCAGGCAGGATGTCTGCCTGTGCAGTCTCAGCATGACATCATGCTGGCTATGCAGGCTGACCATGTGCAGGCATTTAGAGCCTGTTCCTGGTAAGCTCTCCAGGCAAATTCGGGATGCAAAATGAGGCAGCAGATCAATATCCAGCCCAAGACTAATGGGGCATTGGACACAGATCAGCCAATCAGAATGGCACTTTACCAGACTTCACCATACTAGGTGAGGCCAGGGCTTTTGCCCTTCCCTCCCACAATTGCTTCCCCCAGCACAGAAGGGGAGGGGGGTGGAGGGGGGAGGAGAACACACCTGGGGATGGATAAGCCCATGTTTGCCCCATCAAGCCTACCACCACAATGTGATCATTTAATTAAGTGGAAAGTTTAGCCCACTGAAATACTATTAGGAGAGCTGAGCATACAAAACCAGAGAGTTCAGCTAGTGAAAAAACACTCCTCATGCTTGTAAATGAAAAGCAACACTAATAACAAAGTGCAGGATATTTAACCTCCCATCCCTCCCCAAATTACATGTGTGTCTTTAGATGGTGTTTCAACCTTAAAGTAAAAAAAGCCAACCAACCAAAGGACAAAACCACACACAACTCTTTCAGTGGGTATACAACCCACTACAGTTGTTTCTAAGGGGCTCTTCCCCTTGTTAAAAACATCCAAATGGTGAGGAACTAACCTGTTCTACATGAGAGCTCAGTTTTCTCCCTCTACATGCAACAATTAATTCTTCAATTGGGTATGAAGAGAATTCATCACTAGTGAGTGGCCTGGAACACAGCCCTAGGAGGAGAGGCTGAGGTTGTTTAGCCTGGAGAAGAGAAGGCTCAGGGCAGAGCTCATTGCTGTCTATGACTACCTGAATGGAGGCTGTAGCCAGGTGGGGTTGGGCTCTTCTGCCAGGCAACCAGCAACAGAACAAGGCGACAGTCTCAAGTTGTGCCAGGGCAGGTTCAGGCTGGATGTTAGGAGGAAGTTGTTGGCAGAGAGAGTGATTGGCATTGGAATGGGCTGCCCAGGGAGGTGGTGGAGTTGCCGTCCCTGGAGGTGTTGAAGCAAAGCCTGGATGAAGCACTTAGTGCCATGGTCTGGTTGATTGGCCAGGGCTGGACTGGATGATCTTGTTTGGATAGGTTGGACTGGATGATCTTGGAGGTCTCTTCTAACCTGGTTGATTCGATGATTCTATCTACTTCTCCTTTGGCTGGGTATCTGACCACATATCAACATATGCTATTCCACTTACAACTAATTGAGCAGGGGTTAGGAAGGCAGGGAAAAAAGCATTTCTGAAGGACTGAAGTATTTT
>WAAF01010956.1:85202-98898 GCA_013400475.1 Tricholaema leucomelas | reverse complement strand
AGAGATGGGCACTGGGGACACAGCAAAGAAGAGATGGGCACTGGGGACACAGCAAAGAAGAGATGGGCACTGGGGACACAGCAAAGAAGAGATGGGCACAGGGGACACAGCAAAGAAGAGATGGGCACTGGGGACACAGCAAAGAAGAGATGGGCACTGGGGACACAGCAAAGCAGTGATGGGCACTGGGGACACAGCAAAGCAGAGATGGGCACTGGGGACACAGCAAAGCAGAGATGGGCACTGGAGAGCAAAAATCCCATTCTGTGCTTCTGTGCTCCACAACCTCCCTGGAGGTGTTCAGGACCAGGCTGGATGAGGCCCTTGAGCAACCTGTGCTGTTGTGAGGTGCCCATGGCTGAGAGGTTGGAACTGGATGACCCTTTCTAACCCAAAACCCTTTAAGATCCTTCCAAGACCCTTTCTAACCCAACTCACTCTATGAATCTATGATCCCAGCCACCACAGGAGGTGTTTTGTAGTGCACAGTGAAGCCCTGTTGGACCTTCACCCCCCTGCACAGCCCCTTCAGCTCTGGGAGCAGTGTGCCTGGATCCAGGAGTGGTTTTGTGTCCTCACAAGCTGAAAGGTGATGCTGCTCCCTCCAGGCTCAACCAATCCATGTGCCTGGGTGGGAAGTTTTACTCCTTTCTGCCTTCACAGGCAGGTTCTGGGCAGTCTCCTGGGTACCCAGAGGTGGTAGAATTAAGTCAGTACCATGGAAGATCAAATGAAGGTGTTAGGGGAAGAGTCCTGCTCAGCCTCTGCCTGGCCCTGCTGTGCTGTGCTGTGCTGGCAGCCCCTGCCCCCTGCTCACCAGCTGTTTGTCTTTGGCACAGACTCCCTTCACCCTCACCCTGCGCCTGTGGGACATCTACATCCTGGAAGGAGAGAGGGTACTGACTGCCATGGCCTACACCATCCTCAAACTGCACAAAAGTAAGCTCCTGAAGGGCACTGCCCACCCAGTGCCAACCTTCTGCTGGCCCCAAAACCTCCTACAGTCACAGCTGACCAGGCTGGAATTGCCCTCCAGAATCACTGAGTCCCAAGTGTAGAGGTTGGGCAGTGTTTGCCCAGCTGCAGCCTGCCCCAGCCTTGGGCACTCCACCACATTCCTGAGGGCTGGAGAAGAGACCTCAGTGGTCTACAACTTCCTGCAAGGGGGTTGGAGCAGGGTGGGGGTTGGATTCTTCTCCCCAAGAGCAGGGATTGAGGAGATGGCCTCGAGTTGCCCCAAGGGAGGTGTAGGGCAACATTTCTTCACACAGGCACTTGTCAAGGCCTGGTGCAGGGCAGTGGTGGAGTCCTCGTCCCTGGAGGGGTTTTAGAGCCCTGGAGATGTGGTGCTGAGGGCCATGGTTCAGTGGTGCTGGCTTGAGGGTTGGACTGGATGAGCTGAGAGGTCTCTTTCACCCCAAGCAATTCTGTGGTTCTCAGGAGGCAAAACGTTTCCTCCTGAGTCCAATCAGAGTTTCCCCAGAGGAAATTTGGCCCCATGAGGTAGAAGGGAGGAGGTCTGGAGGTGGAGATGAGCCTGCTGCAGGGCTTGAAGGGTGCTCAGCACACAGCAAAGCCTCCTGCATCCTTCCCAGCTGCTCCTTCCTGTCTTCTGCCTCCCCACATCTCTCAGCAGGGATGTCACTGCCTACATCCCTGGCATGGACAAGTATCCCTGCCTGCATCCCATCCCTGCCTACATCCCTGGCATGGACAAGTATCCCTGCCTGCATCTCTGGCATGGACAAGTATCCCTGCCTGCATCCCATCCCTGCCTACATCCCTGGCATGGACAAGTATCCCTGCCTGCATCCCATCCCTGCCTGCATCCCTGGCATGGATTAGTATTCCTGCCTGTATTCCATCCCTGCCCTCATCCTAACCCTGCCTTCATTCCATACCTATCTGCATCCCGTCTCTGCCTTCATCTCATCCTTGCCTGCACCCCTGGCATGGCTCAGCTTTCCCTGCCTGCAGCCCTGGCATGGATTAGTATTCCTGCCTGTATCCTATCCCTGCCTTCATCCCATTCCTGCCTGCATTTTATCCTTGCCTGCAGCCCTGGCACAGCTCAGCTTTCCCTGTCTGCATCCCTGGCACGGCTCAGCTTCCCTTGCCTTCATCCTTGGCACAGCTCAGCTTCCCTTGTCTGCATCCCTGGCACAGCTCAGCTTCCCCTGCCTGCATCCCTGGCACAGCTCAGCTTCCCCTGCCTGCACCTCTGGCACAACTCATCTCTCCTTGCCCCCCATCGCTTCTGGTTGGTGCAGGTTTCCACCCCTAAGCTGCTCGCTGGCCGCTGGCAGTGGCTGCTCAGTGCTACCTGGGGTCTATCTCGTGGAGCTTTCCCTCCTCCTAGAGGCGTTGCTGACAACCTGCAGCCAGAGCCCAACAGTTGCATCCTGCCCAGCACAGGTCCTGCTGGCATCGCTCAGCTGCCACTGCACCACCTCAGGTTGCTAGGGAGGGAAGAAGCAGAAGGGCTCAGAGCTGCATCCTGCCCAGCACAGGTCCTGCTGGCATCGCTCAGCTGCCACTGCACCACCTCAGGTTGCTAGGGAGGGAAGAAGCAGAAGGGCTCAGAGCTGCATCCTGCCCAGCACAGGTCCTGCTGGCATCGCTCAGCTGCCACTGCACCACCTCAGGTTGCTAGGGAGGGAAGAAGCAGAAGGGCTCAGAGCTGCATCCTGCCCAGCACAGGTCCTGCTGGCATCGCTCAGCTGCCACTGCACCACCTCAGGTTGCGCTGGAGGGGAGAAGCAGAAGGGCTCAGAGCAGCCAGGTCAGAAGGGACCTTGAGCAGCCTGTTGTGGTGGGAGGTGTCCGTGCCCGCGGCAGGGGGAACTGGGTGATGTTGAAGGTCCCTCCCAGCCCGAGCCATGCCAGGGCTTTGTGCCTGCTGCCCGCAGAGCGCCTGCTGAAGATGCCCCTGGAGGAGCTGCGGGAGTTCCTGCAGGAGCACACTGCCGCCTCCCTGCACTACGAGGACGATGCAGTCATCGAGCAGCTGCAGCTCTCCATGACCGAGCTACGCAAGATGAAGTTCGACCTGCCCCCACCAGGTGGGTAGAGGGGTGGCTGCCACCCAGGGCGTGCCCTCTGGCAGGGTGGAGTGCCCGAGGCGGCCCCATCCTGTTCAGTTTCTTTGTTGATGATCTGGAGCAGGGGATTGAGTCCAGCAGCAGTGAGTTTGCAGATGACAGCAAGCTAGGAGCAGCTGTGGAGCTGTTGGAGGGTAGGAGAGCCCTGCAGAGGGACCTGGCCAGGCTGGATGGGTGGGCAGAGGCCAATGGGATGAGACTGAGCAAGGCCAAGTGCAGGGTTCTACACTTTGGCCACAACAACCCCAAGCAGCACTACAGGCTGGGGCCAGAGTGGCTGAGAGCAGCCAGGCAGAGAGGGAGCTGGGGGTGCTGGGAGAGAGGAGCTGAAGATGAGGCNTGAATTGAAGAGAGATGTTGAGGTGCTGGAGGTGTCCATAAGAGGGCAACAAAACTGCTGAGGGACCTGGAGCACAGCCCTGTGAGGAGAGGCTGAGGGAGCTGGGGGTGTGCAGCCTGCAGCAGAGGAGGCTCAGGGCAGAGCTCATTGCTGTCTGCAGCTCCCTGCAGGGAGGCTGTAGCCAGGTGGGGTTGGGCTCTGCTGCCAGGCAGCCAGCAGCAGAAGAAGGGGACACAGCCTGAAGCTGTGGCAGGGCAGGTCTAGGCTGGATGTGAGGAGGAAGTTGTTGGCAGAGAGAGTGATTGGCATTGGAATGGGCTGCCCAGGGAGGTGGTGGAGTCGCTGTAACAGAGGGGTTGTGATGGGTTTAGACTGGCAGAGGAGAGATTGAAACTGGATGTTAGGAAGAAGGTGGTGAGACCCTGGCACATTTTGAGGGTGGTGAGACACTGGCACAGGTTGTGGGTGGTGAGACACTGGCACAGTCTGCCCAGGGAGGTTGTGGAGCACAGAAGCACTGAATGATGTGATCACATTCTTTGATCCCATTCTGTGCTTCTGTGTGCCACAACCTCCCTGGAGGTGTTCAGGATCAGGCTGGATGAAGCCCTTGATCAGCCTGTGCTGGTGAGAGGTGTCCCTGCCCATGGCAGGGGGATTGGCACTGGCTGAGCTTTGAGGTCCCTTCCAACCTAACCCATTCCATGACGTTTGGGGTTGGTTTAGTCCCAGTCCTCTTCAGCAATGACCTGGGCAAGGGAACTGAGGCATCCTCAGCCAGTTGGCAGCCGATGCCCAGCTGGGTGGCAGTGATGACCTGCTAGGGCTGGGCTCAGGAGGGTCTACAGAGGGAACCTCCATTGGCCAGATTGGGTGAATGGGCTGAAGGCACAATGGGTTGGGCTCACAACCCCAGGAAGGCTCCCTGCTGAGTAGCGTTTGGGGGGGTGAGGTGGCAGAGTGGCTGGAAAAGTACCCAGCAGAGAAGGCCCTGGAGGTGCTGGTTGGCATCAGCTGGAGATGAGCCAGCAGTGTGTAGGGCATGGTTGGCTTTGATGCCCAACCAAAGCAGTTGTGGTGCTTCTCTCTTCCCCATGCAGCCAAACCGGAGGAGTTCCCCCGGAAGCCGCTGGGCCTGGAGCTCTCCCTCAACCCTGTGGGCACCAAGGGCACCGTGGCTGCCAACGGGCAGAACGGACGGGTGGGCGAGCAGCCCCTGGATCACAGAGGCCCTGGGGCAGCAGCAGGAGTGCCAGCAGCAGGAGCGCCAGCAGCAAGGACTCCCCCCCGGCAGGACAGCGAAGCAGCCGAAGCCACAGCCGCGGGCACCCAGCCGCATCCCCCTGCCGGGGGCACCTTGGCAGAGGAGGCTCAAGTGGAGCCGGCTGCGGATGGGCAGCTGAAGCCAGGCCAGACGCGGGCACATCACCCCCTGCTGCCCACAGCCCTGCCTCTGCAGCAGCCTCCTCTTCCTGCCAGCCGTGCCGTGGTGGGGCACCAGGTGGTGCCCTCCCCAGCCCTGGCCCGCCCCGGCGCCTCGGACTGCTCTCCTCACACCGCCTCAAGCCTTCCCCAGCCCTGCCCCGCGGAGCTGCCAGCTGCAGGGCCAGCTGAGTGCCAGCCCGACCCTGCTGCCCTGCCAGCCCCACAGCCAGCCCCTCCCCTCTGCCAGGGGCAAGGCCTTGATGTACTCGAGGGGGGTCCTCATCCTCTGCCAGGCTGCCAGCAGCACCTCTCCATCAGCCTGCAGCAGGGCGGCGAGGAGACGCTGGACGAGCCACGGTGCCAGGCACTGGTGCCCGACAGAAGGGACTGGCAGCACTTGGCATCCAAAGCTGCATCCACAGGGGAGCTGAGCAGCCTGCAGCAGAGCTTGCCACTGCCACAGGGCTTGGGGGGCAGTGTGCCTCTCCTGGCGGGCTGCCAGCCAGAGGTGGTTGGGTTGGGCCAGGGCAACCCTGACCAGCGGGCACAGTCCCCTGCCAGGGAGGGGAGCAGCCCCTATGCCCTCATCACAACCACCACCCCCCTCCACCTGGCCCACGCCACAGAGCAGGACTTCTCAAACAGAAAGCAGGTGGCATTGCCTCTGCCAGAGACTGGACAACCCCTGCCTGCCACCTCTGTGCCACCAGCCCTGGCACTGGATGCCCCCAAAAGCCTCCAGCAAGCCTTCGATGCACTGAGAGCCCCACGGCCCCCCCTGAGCCCCAAGCCCAAGCTGCCACCACAGGTTGCCAAGTCCTACTCAGAGAACAGCTTCCTGCCAGCCTCCTCTGCCCTGGCCAAGCTGCCCAAGTCCATCACCTTCTAGGGAGGGCAGGGGTCAGGCAAGGCAGAGGCAGGGGGTGCTGGAGCTGCACCCTCCCACCGTGGGCAGGACCCCCCTCAGCAGGGCTGTGTGGAGGTGACAGCAGAGCAGCTTCGGTACGAGCACCCCAGCGAGGAGCTGCAGCAGTGCCCACCAGCGCCAGGGTGGGCATCAGCAAGCTGGGGCTGCCCCTTTGCCATGGAGGCACTGGGCAAGTGCCTCACTCTGCTTCCTCACAGCTCCCACAGCCTTGGCACACCTCAGGGGACAGCCAGGGCTGGTGAGGATGTGGCATGGCTTCGTCTCGGCCCTGCCTGGCATGGGTACCCATGGGATGTGAGATGCGGTGCCCACCGCAGGCAGCCTGTGGTGGTGCTGCCAGAGGCCTCCACAGAGCCTCACCTGGCAGCCCTGTGGCTGTGGGCAGCAGCACTTGGAGGCAGGGCAGGGCCACGGTGGCCTCTATGCAACTCCTGGCTGGAGCCACCTCCTGCTGCCATGTTGTGTGGTGCCATGGTGATGGTTGACCAGTTGGTGAGTCCCTGGGGCATCTCCTGGGTGCCAGCCCAGCAGCAGGCAGCCAGCAGGGTGGTTCTGGCCCAAGTTCTCCAGGTGACCAGGCCAGCAGGGGAGGTTGAGCCTGGGCTCATGGCCAAGTAGTCTCTGTGCTGGCATTGCCCTGGCAGGTGCAGGGCAGCGAGCGAGGGCCTTGGGGAGCATCCTGACTTCGGGGGCAAGCTGCTGCTGCCCAGGCATGGTGCCCACTTTGAGCAAGTTAAGTGTCAGGGTGGAAGCAGCAGGAGCATGGGGCCCTCAGCCCACCCTAGGATCATCAACCAAGGGAGGAGAGCTGGGCACAGGGACTGGCAGATGCTGCTGAGGAGCTAAGACAGTGGGCACCTGCTTGCCCTTTGTGCACCACATCCTGGTGCCCAGCTCCCTGTGGCATGGTCCCTGTGCTGTGCAGGGCCCCAGGGCCAGCTCATGCCCCTGGAGCAGCTGAGCCAAACCCCTCAGGAGCATCAGGCAGGGAGCTCAGTGGAAGCCCCAGGAAAGAAGGCAGCCCTGAGGGGCTGTGGTTGACTGCTGAGGGGGGCTGCAGATGGCACCTTAAGCAGGAGTGCAGCTGAGGTGCCCATCCCTTGAGGGGCAGGCCTTGGGCAAAAGCTCCTTTAGGTTCTGTGGGGAGGTTAGCAGCTGTTTGGCATCTCACAGGCTGCCTCAGTGCCTACCTGGAGGCCCAGAAGAAGACTTCCACTGAGTTATTTGGGTGGCATTTAGCAGGGCTTTGCTTTAGCCTGGGTGGGGGGCATCTGGTGGGTAGCAGCAGGGAAAGCACCCAAGGCAGCAGCCCACCTCTGGGTGGATGGCAGCACCCTCAGCTTGTGTGCCAACCCCACACATAGGTTCCTGGAGATCCTCTGGCTTCTGCTGAGCTCCCAACCTTGCCCACCCTCTGCCACTGCACTGCAGGGACAGCCCTGGCAGGGGGGTGGGGAGCAAAGGGCTGCTGATGTAGAAGTGCTCTGGGAAGGGCCAGGGTTTGGGCAGGTGGCATCATGGCTGCTGAGCAGGAGGCATCATGGCTGCTGGGCAGGTGGCACCATGGCTGCTGGGCAGGTGGCACCATGGCTGTTGTGGAGGTGGCACCATGGCTGCTGGGCAGGAGGCACCATGGCTGTTGTGGAGGAGGTGCCATGGCTGCTGGGGAGGTGGCACCATGGCTGCTGGGCAGGAGGCACCATGGCTGTTGTGGAGGAGGTGCCATGGCTGCTGGGCAGTTGGCACCATGGCTGCTGGGCAGGAGGCACCATGGCTGTTGTGGAGGTGAGACTATGGCTGTTGTGGAGGAGGTGCCATGGCTGCTGGGCAGTTGGCACCATGGCTGCTGGGCAGGTGGCACCAGGGTGGCCATGGAGGACACCCTTGCTGGAGTTAGTTTGGATGTTTGGTAACCCTGCCACAGTTGGAGCTGTTTGTGTGCCCGGCCTGGGCAGTGGTTGAGGACTGGCAGCAGCTCACTGGCCTCAGGAGCTGCCCAGGAGCACCTCAGGGCTGGTGGGCATCCCTTGGCTTGGCAGGGTGGGGCTGGGCTGCTGCAGGCCTCCTGCCAAGGCACCTGAGCTGGTGTGCAGGAGCTGTGGCTGCTTTCCTCTCCCCCCTGGGTTCAAGCAGCCTTGGCACACGGTGGGGCAGGTGCCCAAGCTCCAGACGCAGCCGGGAAGCTCTGCAGTGCTCACAGGGCCCCAGGGGCTTGCTTTGCCCTGCCTTTAGACAGATGCCACTCATGGCATGGCAGGTGGTGGCCCACAGGAACCTAGGGCAGGCTTCCTCTCTCCAAGCCCTGCCAGGAGCCAAGCAGCAAGGTCCTTGCTCCCCTCAGAGCCCTGGGCTAAGCCACCAGCTGGTGCCACTCACCTGCCACCAGGCAGACACATCCTGCCCGTTCCCAGCAGGGTGCTGCTTGGCAGAGGAGGTCTCAGAGCTTAAGAAGCTCTTTGCCAAGCTGCAGCCCCTGGAAGCTGGCAGCTTTGGGAGGAGTTGCTGTGGGCACAGTATCCTGAGGTGGTTGGGAGGCAGCAGTGTGCATTGGCTGCCCTTGGAGACCTCCTCTCAGCCCCTCTGGAGACTTCTCCCCTTTGCCTCTTGCTGCAGGCGCCCCTGGGGTGTGGCAGGGTGGGCAGGACGTGGCCTATCCTCAGCTCTCTTGCTGGGCATAGGAAGGGAAGAAGGCCGAGGGTGGCCAAGGGGCAGTGCCACTTGCCCCCAGCCCCTCAGCAAAGGGCAGGCTCGGCACAGCAGCTGCCAGCTTCACCTGACCACCTTGGCAGAACCCTTGCTGAAGCCCACCCCTGGGTGGTTGGGTTGGATGTAGTTGAGTACTTCAGGTGGCTGCAGCAGGGGTGGGAGCCACAAGGACTGGCACCAGGGAGCAGCTCCAGCTTGGGCTGGGGAGCACCAGGGAGCATCTCCAGCTCAGGGTGAGGAGCACCAGCGAGCAGCTCCAGCCTGGAGTGAGGAACACCAGGGAGCAGCTCCAGCTTGGGGTGAGGGGCACCAGGGAGCATCTCCAGCTCAGGGTGAGGAGCACCAGGGAGCAGCTCCAGCTTGGGGTGAGGGGCACCAGGGAGCAGCTCCAGCTTGGGGTGAGTGGCACCAGGGAGCAGCTCCAGCTTGGGCTGGGGAGCACCAGGGAGTATCTCCAGCTCAGGGTGAGGAGCACCAGCGAGCAGCTCCAGCCTGGAGTGAGGAACACCAGGGAGCAGCTCCAGCTTGGGGTGAGGGGCACCAGGGAGCAGCTCCAGCTTGGAGTGGGGGGCACCAGGGAGCAGCTCCAGCTTGGAGTAGGGAGCACCAGGGAGCAGCTCCAGCTTGGGCTGGGGAGCACCAGGGAGCAGCTCCAGCCTGGAGTGAGGAGCACGAGGGAGCAGCTCCAGCTTGGAGTGAGGAACACCAGGGAGCAGCTCCAGCTTGGAGTGAGGAACACCAGGGAGCAGCTCCAGCCTGGAGTGAGGAACACCAGGGAGCAGCTCCAGCTTGGAGTGGGGGGCACCAGGGAGCAGCTCCAGCTTGGAGTAGGGAGCACCAGGGAGCAGCTCCAGCTTGGGCTGGGGAGCACCAGGGAGCAGCTCCAGCCTGGAGTGAGGAGCACGAGGGAGCAGCTCCAGCTTGGAGTGAGGAACACCAGGGAGCAGCTCCAGCTTGGAGTGAGGAACACCAGGGAGCAGCTCCAGCCTGGAGTGAGGAACACCAGGGAGCAGCTCCAGCTTGGAGTGGGGGGCACCAGGGAGCAGCTCCAGCTTGGAGTGGGGGGCACCAGCTGGGGGCCATCTGTATTGTGGTAGCTGCTGCTGCTGCTGCTGTTGTTTACAGCCTGGAAAGCTTCCTCCTGGCTCCTCATCCACCAGCATTGTTACTTAAAACCCCAACAAGGTTTTCGTGGCTGCTTTCTTCTGCTTGGGTTTTTTTTTCCCCTTTCTCCTGAGGAGGATTAATTCTGGGAGGAGGGGGAAGGGGTCAGGGCTGATGGGGGAAAGACCCAACCCAGCCGTGCAGGGGCTTTGGTGCTGGTTTTACATGGTTGGAATGGCAAAGGTTGAAGAAGCTGAGCACTAAATTCTGCCTCCCTAAGGTTTCTTACAGCCACAGAGGCTGCAGTAAGACCACTACACACACACCCTGGGAGATGGCACCAAGCTGGGGGGCAGTGGTGATCTGCTGGAGGGGCAGAAGGACCTGGCCAGGCTGGATCCATGGCATGAGGTCAGCTGGATGTGGTTCAACAAGGCCAAGGGCTGGGTCTTGACCTTGGCTCACAACAACCCAAGGAAGGCTCCAGGCTGGAGGCAGAGTGGCTGGAAAGTTCCCAGCAGAGAAGGACCTGAGGGTGCTGGGTGACAGCAGCTGGAGATGAGCCAGGCTGTGCCCAGGTGAGCAAGAAGGGCACCAGCAGCCTGGCCTGGGTCAGCAATGGTGTGGCCAGCAGCAGCAGGGCAGGGATGGTGCCTCTGTGCTGGGCACTGGGGAGGGCACAGCTTCAGTGCTGGGGTCAGTTTGGGGCTCCTCACTGCCAGAAGGACATGGAAGGGCTGGAGCAGGTGCAGAGAAGGGCAGCAAAGGTGGGGAAGGGTCTGGAGAAGAGGGCTGGGGAGGAGCAGCTGAGGGAGCTGGGGGTGTGCAGTGTGGAGGAGGCTGAGGGCAGAGCTCATTGCTCTCTGCAGCTCCCTGAGAGGAGGCTGCAGGGAGCTGGGAGTTGGGCTCTGCTGCCTGGTCTCAGGTGATGGAAGGAGAGGAACTGGCCTGAAATTGTGCCAGGGGAGGGTTAGGTTGGAGAGGAGGACAAATGTCTTTGGTGCCAGAGTGGTGAGGGCTTGGCACAGGCTGCCCAGGGAGGTGGTGGAGTGCCCATGGCTGGAGGTGTTGCAGCAAGCTGTGGCCATGGCATCCTGCTCCTGGGCCTCTGACACAGTGCCAGGGCCCTGCAGTGGCCAAGCTGCTAGGTTTGGGGTTTGTTTCCATGCCCGTGGGCAGTGCTGGGAGGGTTGGACAGGACTGGCAGCAGGTGGACACAGCTCCTGGCATGGGGGGGAGTGGGTGGCTGCAGCTCCGGGCAATGCTGCATGAGTCAGGGCTGAGTCATGCTTATGCCAGGCCCTGAGGAGGTGCCACTCAGAGCCAGGCATGGCTCCTGCAGAGCTGTGTGTGAGCAGCACCTCTGACTCACCTCTGACTCTGCTGCCTTTGGGCTCTGTGGGGACAGGGGAAGGGCAAGAGGCTGGGGCCAGCCTCCTGTCAGTGCTGCCCAGGCATGGGCCAAGGGGCAGTGGGCACAGACTGGAACCCAGAAGGTTCCATCTGAAGAGGAGGAGAAACTACCTTGGTGGGAGGGTGCTGGGTTGGAAGGATGTGGCAGGCAGAGGTCCTGTTCCTCTCTGGTCCCTGCCAGCATCCTGCCAGCCAATACAGGATCTACAGTGGTGCCCAGCTTCGGATGGGTGCCACCAGGCTGTGGGGCTTAGCCAAGTACTCACTGCAGAGTCCTCCCCAGAAGGAAGTCAGCCCTGGGACAGCCTAGGCTGTCCATTCCCTACCAGAGGGCACCTGGGCACAGGGCAGCCCCAAGCCATGCCTGGTGTCCAGTCTAGGCTGCATGCTCAGCCTGCAGCCCATGCCAGCAGCAGCAGGGCACCACCACGCTCCTGCTGGGACAAGGTACCAGGGTGGGAGGTGCTCATGGCCCTTTGGGCACAGGAGTGCAGGCAGCCAATCCAGCAGCACCCCCACACCCCCTCCTGTGCCACCCTAGGGCCTGGCTGCTGCTGCCAGGGTGTAGCCCCAAGCTGAGCAGTCCTCAGCTGCTGGGGAGCACTGGGACCAGTGGTGAAGAGAGAAGGTATAGAGGCTGCTGCCCAATGCCCAGGGCCTGGCAGCAGTCCCCACCAGACACTGCTGCCAGGCTGGGCAGGTATCAGCATTAGCCCTAGGAAGGCCAAATGTTGCCTCTGGAGCACAGCAGCATTTGGGAGCTGCAGGGGAGAAAAAATAAGAGAGGCAACAACCTGGCAGCAGCTGAGATGTGCCCAGCTCTCAGCTCTGCCTGATCATTCTTCCCTTCCAGGCTCTGCATCTGGGGCTAGAAAACAGCCCAGGAGGTCTAGGCTGAGGGCAAAGGACTGAGGGAAGGGTTCAAGGACAGATTTGCACTGGTTGTGCTCTTCCATCCCAGCAAAAAGCATCTTGGGTGAGCTGGGGAGGCAATGGCCACGTTCTGGGGAGGGGGTCAGAGACAGCTCCTTCCTTGAAGGAGAAGCCTAAATCTATGGAGATCAAACCTTGGAGCCCTCTTCTGCCTGCTGGGCCTCCCAGAGCAGCAGCAGGAGGCTCTGGAAGGACAGGGCCATGGAGACCTTTTGTTGAGACCATCAAATAATAATTTACTATGAGTCAATCTGTGGCTTTGTACAGCTGCCAGGGGCGGGAGGAGACCAAAAGAGGAAGGGATTGGGAGGGGGGGGAGAGAAAATAACAAAAGGGAAAAAAAAGTCACTTGCTGCAGGCCTTGGTGAAGTGTGAGATAGTCCTTGGAGGGGCTCATGCTCCCCAGCCCCGTCCTCTTCCTCTTCTTCCTCTTCCCCTCCCCCCTATACTCCTCCTCCCCTGCATCCGTTCCACTGCTTCCTTCGCTTCACCTCTCTCCTTGCGCTCTGCACAGCAGGAACCTCTCCAAGACAGGGCTCAGCCAGCTGAAAGCAGAAGAGGACACTCATCAGAATCCCAAAATCCAGCATGCTGCAGTGGGAAGGGACCCTCAGAGATCATCCAGTCCAACCCTCACCCCTGCCAAAGCAGGGCACCCACAGCAGCTTGCTCAGCAGCACAATGCCCAGGAAGAGGTAGGAAGGGACCTCTGGACACCATCCAGCCCAGCCCCCTGCCAAAGCAGGGCACCCACAGCAGCCTGCCCAGCAGCACAGTGCCCAGGGGGGGTTGGAAGCTCTCCACACAAGCAGACTCCACAACCTCTCTGGGCAGCCTGCTCCAGGCCTCCAGCACCCTCACACCAAACAACTTTCTCCTCCTGCTCACAGGGAACCTCCTGGGTGCCACTTTGTGCCCAGTGCCCTGCTTTAGCTAGGGAAGGTTGGACTGGATGATCCCCAGAGGTCTCTCCCCACCCACACCTCCGTGGAGTGTCAGACACTGCCCTGGCTGCATAGACAGCAGAATCATCTCCCCCATGGCTCCCCCTGGTGCTGCACAGCTCTGAGCAGCCCAAGCTCAGGTAGAAAACTCTTCTGAGGAGCACAGGTGATGGTGAGCCAGCTCTGCTGTGAGACTTGAGCACCAAGCAGCTGCCAGGCTCGGGCAGCTCTGCCCCTGAGCAGGCTGCTGCTGCCCGAGGGCTGCAGGGCAAGCAGCACCAAGCTGCTGCAGGATGGGGTCCCACAAAAGGGAGGGGGAAACCAACCCTCTCCTCCTCCACACCTCCCCAGGAGAGGGCACAGCTGCCTGGCTCCTGTCCCGACAGCAAAACACCACTGCAGTCAGACAGGGGGCAGGAGAAGCAGCCAGTGCTGCACCCGCTCCTGCACCCACCTGCTGCCCAATGCCAGTGCCCCCCTGCTCACCAGTGCCTCCTGCCAGTGCCCCCCTGCTCACCAGTGCCTCCTGCCAGTGCCCCCCCGCTCCCCAGATCCTGTTCCAAATATCCTCCCTCTGCTCCCCACCTCCTGCTCCCACTGTCCTCCCTCTGCTGCCCACCTCCTGCTCCCAGTATCCTCCCTCTGCTCCCCACCTCCTGCTCCCAGTATCCTCCCTCTGCTCCCCACCTCCTGCTCCCACTGTCCTCCCTCTGCTCCCCATCTCCTGCTCCCAATGTCCTCCCCCTGCTGCCCACCTCCTGCTCCCAATGTCCTCCCCCTGCTGCCCACCTCCTGCTCCCAA
>WAAF01010956.1:71674-84634 GCA_013400475.1 Tricholaema leucomelas | reverse complement strand
CCTCCTCCCACCATCCTCCCTCTGCTGCCCACCTCCTGCTCCCAGTATCCTCCCTCTGCTGCCCACCTCCTGCTCCCAGTATCCTCCCTCTGCTGCCCACCTCCTGCTCCCAGTATCCTCCCTCTGCTCCCCACCTGCTGCTCCCAGTGCCCCCTGCCCAGCCCCACTCACCCTCAGGACACCACCCCCTTGCAGCTGATGCTCACCCTCAGGACACCACCCCCTTGCAGCTGATGCTCACCCTCAGGACACCACACACTTGCAGTTCATGCAGCCAGGGCCGCTCTCGTCCGGGGGGTTGAGCTTGCGCAGCTTGTGCTGCCGGATCTCCCGCACCAGGGTGTAGAAGGCATCTTCCACTCCCTGCAGGACAAGCATTGCTTGAAGCAGCTGTCCCCTGGCCCAGGGGACAGTGCAGAGGAGAGGATTGTGCTCCTCACTGCTCTCTTCCAGCAGTGCAGGGTGTGGAGTGGAGCAGGGAAGACTAAGAGGGAGCTCCAAAGAGAGAGCGAGGCTGAATGAGTGGCCACAAAGCCTGGGAGCTTTCCACTCCCTGAGCTTCAGCAGCTTTCAGCAGCCTGAAGGAGGTCTACCAAGACAAAAGCCACCACTGAAGGTGGCAGCTGCTCCAGTTCCACCTCTGTGCTCTGGGAGGGTATTAGTGTGCTTCCTCCAGCACTTGCCAAGAGGTTAGCCAAGTCCCCTGAGCTTGGCTGACCTGCAGCACCCTTGGGGCTTATTCCAGAGCCATGGAAAAAAAGATCTGAGAAAGCCTCTTCCCCTCATTGCTGCCAGGGCAGGAATCAGACACCTCTCCAGACTGGAGAAGCCTGGCTAGGGGAGGGAAGGTTCTGCTGAAGCACTGAGCCAAGCAGCTGAGCCCAGCCCTGGCACCCACCTTTAGGGAGCTGTTGTCTACCTGTCCCTGGCTCAAGCTGGAGATAAAGGGCAGAAGCTGTGGTGTGAGAGAGCTGCTCCTACCTGTCTGGTGTGTGAGAGAGCTGCTCCTACCTCTCTGATGTGTGAGAGCTGCTCCTACCTGTCTGGTTTTGGCAGAGGTCTCTATGTAGGGGATGCCATAGCTGCGAGCCAGGTCCTGTGCTTGCCTCGTCTCCACGGTCCGAGCTGGAAGGTCACATTTATTTCCCACCAAGACCATAGGAACATCATCTGAGTCTTTCACCCTCTTGATCTGCTCCCTGAAAAGAGGTTTGAAGAGATGGTGGAAATCAGCAGAGAATCAGAGTGGCTCACTTTGGAAGGGACCTTAAGATCCTGCCATGGGTAGGGACAAATCGCATCAGCTCAGGTTGCTCAAGGCCTCGTCCAGCCTTAGCCTTAGAACACCTCCAGGGAGGTTGTGGAGCACAGAAGCACAGAATCATAGATCCCATTCTGTGCTTCTGTGCTCCACAACCTCCCTGGGCAACCTGTGCCAGCAGTTAAAGTCTTCTCAGTGTGAGTGGCTTTATGTGACCATGATCTTGTGTGGTCCTATTTGGCTGTGATCTTAGTTGATTTCCTTTCTAAGGAGGACATGGAGGGGCTGGAGCAGGTGCAGAGAAGGGCAGCAAAGGTGGGGAAGGGTCTGGAGAAGAGGGCTGGGGAGGAGCAGCTGAGGGAGCTGGGGGTGTGCAGTGTGGAGAAGAGGAGGCTGAGGGCAGAGCTCATTGCTCTCTGCTGCTCCCTGAGAGGAGGCTGCAGGGAGCTGGGGGTTGGGCTCTGCTGCCTGGTCTCAGGTGATGGAAGGAGAGGAACTGGCCTGAAATTGTGCCAGGGGAGGGTTAGGTTGGAGAGGAGGACAAATGTCTTTGTTGCAGAGTGCTCAGGGCTTGGCACAGGCTGCCCAGGGAAGTGGTGGAGTGCCCAAGGCCGGAGGTGTTGCAGCAAGCTGTGGCCATGGCACTCAGGGCCATGGTTTGATGGCCATGGTGGGGTTGGGTTGATGGTTGGACTGGATGAGCTTGGAGAGCTTTTTCAACCCAAACAATTCTCTTGTTTGGCCACTCCAAACGTTCAGCCAGAAGCAGCTGGAGGTGCAGCAGGCACCACAGACATCTCTCATCTCTTTTTTAATGCAGCAGGAGCTGGCAGTGAGGTCTGACTGCATTGACCAGGCTGCCACAAAAGCCACTTAAAAGGCTCCGTGGAGCATCCTGGGCAGGCAGTTGAAGCACTAAATGGAGTGTCCCAGCCCCATTTAGCTGCAAGGAGATACCTGCTAATGGTTCCCAAGCAGGGAGAGCAAGCCTGGCCCAGGGGAACAGCCTCTGAAAGTGCAAACACAAAGAGCAGAGGGGAAAGGAGATGACAGGCAGTGATTTACAGCAGGATTACAGCCAGGGCTTGGAATGGAGCCAGCAGTCTGCCAGAGAGCAGCCACAGCAGCAGGCTCAGCACAGGGCTGAGTGTTGCTCCCTCCCCTCAGGCCTCTGTCCACTGCTTCAGCTAAACCAAGCCCCAAGTGCTTTAGATGCTGTCCCCAGCAGAAGGAGCCCTCCTGCAGCCCAGCAGGCAGCTGTGTGCTGGGCTGCAGCCAGAGCAGTGTGGGCAGCAGGGCAGGAGAGGGGATCCTGCCCCTTGGCTCTGCTCAGACCTCACCTCCAGTCCTGCCTCCAGCTCTGCTCAGACCTCACCTCCAATCCTGCCTCCAGCTCTGCTGTGCCCAGCAGAAGGAGGACACAGAGCTGCTGGAGTGAGGCCAGAGCAGGCCACAAAGATGCTCCCAGGGCTGGAGCAGCTCTGCTGTGAGCACAGGCTGAGGGAGCTGGGGGTGTGCAGGCTGCAGAGAGACTTCTGCTGAGGCTGTCTGGAGCCAGGCCAAGGGGGAATGGTTTGGAGCTGAGGCAGAGCAGGGTTAGAGTGGAGCTGAGGCAGAAGTTGTTGAGTGTGAGGGTGGTGAGAGTCTGGCCCAGGCTGCCCAGGGAGGCTGTGGAGGCTGAGATGTTCCAGGCCAGGTTGGATGAGGCCTTGAGCACCCTGTGCTGGTGGAAGATTGAAGATCCTCTAGTTCCAAGGCTTTGCCCATGGCAGGAGGCTTGGCAGTAGATGATCTTCAAAGTCCCTTCTGATTCTCTGAGTGCTTTGAGCAATCTGTGCAACCTCTCCAGAGGTCCCTTTCCACCCCTCCCACCCTGTGATTCTGTGATCATCTGCAAGTGCCTCCCAAAGAAAGCCACCAGGCAGAGAGATCTCTCACCAAGGTGGCACTGGGAGGGAAGACTCCTGCTCCATTTCTGCCACCTCCTTGGCCCTCCAGCTCTGCAGGGGCCATGGCAGCAGCAGGGAGAAGCAGGATGGGGCACCTGGCTGCAGCCAAAGCAGGATCATGCCAGGATTGTGTCACTGCTCTGCCAATACCCTGACAGTGCTGGTGTACAACCTGCCCTTGGCTTATTACCTCGCTGGGGCTCTGCTGCTCACACAATCACAGAATGGAAGGGGTTGGAAGGGACATCTGGAGATCATCCAGGTCCAATCCCCTTGCCAGAGCAGGGGCAGCCAGGGCAGGGCACACAGAACACATCCAGGTGGGGTTTAAAAGCCTCCAGAGCCTGTCTGGGCAGCCTGATACAGGCTCCAGCACCCTCACACCAAACAAGTTTCTCCTCATGCTCAGCTGGCACCTCCTGGGCTCCACTTTGTGTCCACTGCCTCTTGTCCTGTCCCAGGGCAGCACTGAGCAGAGCCTGGCCCCTTCCTGACCCCCACCCCTCAGACATTTGTGGGTTTGGAACCTCTCCAGAGATGGAGACTCCACAACCCCTCTCTGGGCAGCCTGCTCCAGGCCTCCAACACCCTCAGAGTCAAGAAGGTCACAGAAGAACACATCCAGGTGGGTTTTGAATGTCTCCAGAGATGGAGACTCCATCACCTCCCTGGGCAGCCTCCAATGCTCCCCTCCTGCTGTCTTTGTCCTGGTTGATGCCAGGCTGCAGGAGGCCAGGGCTGCCTGCCCCCTGTGCACAGCAGGCAGGAGAAGAGCTCTCCCTGCCTGTCCCCTCCCAAGCAGAGCTAAATTGCACTAATGAGGCAATTGCATTAATTGGGGAGGGGAGGAAGGCCACTCTTTAGTCACCATCAACACTCCAACACTGCATTAGTGAGTCCCTGGGGTCAGGAGTGAGCCCTTTGGATGGGTTTTACTGGAGTCTGACAGCTGCTGTCTGCTGCAGCCAGCCCTGGGGAATGGGATGGGTTGAAAGGGACCTCAAAGCTCAGCCAGCTCCAGCCCCCTGCCATGGGCAGGGACACCTCCCACCAGCACAGGTTGCTCAAAGCCTCATCCAGCCTGGCCTGAAACACCTCCAGGGAGGTTGTGGAGCACAGAAGCACAGAATGGGATCTTTGATCACATTCTGTGCTTCTGTGCTCCACAACCTCCCTGGGCAACCTCTGCCAGTGTCTCCCCACCCTCACTGCCAACAATTTCTTCCTCCTCTCCACTCTCAACTCTCCCCTCTCCCAGCTCAAAGCCATTGTCCCTTCTCCTGGCACTCCCAGCCCTTCTCCAAAGACCCTCCCCAGCTCTCCTGGAGCCTCTTCAGCTACTCAGCTCTGCCTGCAGCCTTCTTCAGGCTGCACAGCCCCAACTCTCCCAGTCTCTCTCCTCAGCAGAGGCTCTCCACCCCTCTGCTCATCTTGGTGACTTCTTCTGGACCATCTCCAGGTCCACACTGAAGTGATGAAGCCAGAACAGTGCCACACCTGGCACCCAGTGAGCAGCAGTGATGCCAAGGTGCTCCACATCTCCAGGTCCTCCTCGCGCTGGAGGATGCAGTGCAGCTACGATCCCACGGGAGCAGAGCAGAGGGGCAGAACCTTCCTTTTGGTAGGTAGGAGAGCCCTGCAGAGGGACCTGGCCAGGCTGGATGGGTGGGCAGAGGCCAGTGGGATGAAATTTAACAAGGCCAAGTGCAGGGTTCTGCACTTTGGCCACAACACCCCCAAGCAGCACTACAGGCTGGGGCCAGAGTGGCTGAGAGCAGCCAGGCAGAGAGGGAGCTGGGGGTGTGCAGCCTGCAGCAGAGGAGGCTCAGGGCAGAGCTCATTGCTGTCTGCAGCTCCCTGCAGGGAGGCTGTAGCCAGGTGGGGTTGGGCTCTGCTGCCAGGCAGCCAGCAGCAGAAGAAGGGGACACAGCCTGAAGCTGTGGCAGGGCAGGTCTAGGCTGGATGTGAGGAGGAAGTTGTTGGCAGAGAGAGGGATTGGCATTGGAATGGGCTGCCCAGGGAGGTGGTGGAGTGGCTGTGCCTGGAGGTGTTGAAGCCAAGCCTGGCTGGGGCACTTAGTGCCATGGTCTGGTTGGTTGGGCAGGGCTGGGTGCTAGGTTGGGCTGGCTGAGCTTGGAGCTCTCTGCCAACCTGCTTGATTCTATTCTATTCTATTCTAATTCTTCCCTCCCTTGTGCTGCCAGGCTGCAGAAGGAGGGTAAGGAGAAGGCAGCAAGCTCCTTCCTGCAGTTGGCAAGGGGCTGTGTGCCAGCTCACCTACCTGTACTGGTGAATGTCTTCGAAGGACTTGGTGTTGTTGATGGCGAAGACGCAGAGGAAGCCCTCCCCGGTGCGCATGTATTGGTCGCGCATGGCGCTGTACTCCTCCTGGCCTGCCGTGTCCAGGATGTCCAGCAGGCAGGTCTCCCCATCGATCACCACCTGCTTGCGGTACGAGTCCTGCAGCACCAGGGACAGAGCAAAGCGGCAGGAAGCTCTTAAGGGACGGCTCCAACCCAGCGAAGGGATGCGGCGATCAGAGAATCGTCCATCGGGTTGGAAGGGACCTCCCCAAGCTCAGCCAGCACTAAGCTAAGCACTGGGGGTGCTGGGAGAGAGGAGCTGAAGAGGAGGCAGCAGTGCCCAGGTGGGCAGCAGAGCCAATGGCATCCTGGGCTGGCTCAGGAGCAGTGTGGGCAGCAGGACAAGGGAGGTTCTTCTGCCCCTGTGCTCAGCACTGCTCAGGCCACCCCTGGAGTGCTGTGTCCAGTTCTGGGCTCCTCCATTGCAGAGAGATGTTGAGGTGCTGGAAGGTGTTGAGAGAAGGGCAGCAAGGCTGGGGAGGGGCCTGGAGCACAGCCCTGTGAGGAGAGGCTGAGGGAGCTGGGGGTGTGCAGCCTGCAGCAGAGGAGGCTCAGGGCAGAGCTCATTGCTGTCTGCAGCTCCCTGCAGGGAGGCTGTAGCCAGCTGGGGTTGGGCTCTGCTGCCAGGCAGCCAGCAACAGAAGAAGGGGACACAGCCTCAAGCTGTGCCAGGGCAGGTCTAGGCTGGATGTTAGGAGGAAGTTGTTGGCAGAGAGAGTGATTGGCATTGGAATGGGCTGCCCAGGGAGGTGGTGGAGTGGCTGTGCCTGGAGGTGTTGAAGCCAAGCCTGGCTGGGGCACTTAGTGCCATGGTCTGGCTGATTGGGCAGGGCTGGGTGCTAGGTTGGGCTGGCTGAGCTTGGAGCTCTCTGCCAACCTGCCTGGTTCTATGATCAGGAAATCTCAACCCCACCCTGCAAGAGAAGGCAAAAGATCTGCTCTGATTCCACAAAATGGCTCTTCAGACCCAAACCTTTCACTCCTCCCTGCACTGCTGGCTCTCAGCCCTTGCCCTCTCCCTCACCACCCCTCTCCAGCAGACACCTCTGTCCTCCTGCAGGAGGGGACAAGCTGCTGACTGCTGCCTCCAAACACACACAGCAGCCGAGGGCAGCGAAGCAAAGCACAGGAGCATTCTCGCTGAAGAGATCAGGCTGTGGGCTGGAGGTGAGGTGGAGAAGAGCAAGGAGGGCACAAAGAGGCCTCCAGCCCCCTACTTACCTCTATTGTGGGGTCATACTCATCCACAAAGTGGTTCTGGATGAGCTGTATGGTCAGGGCACTCTTGCCAACACCACCAGCTCCCACCACCACCAGCTTGTACTCGGTCATCTTCCAGCTGACCCCAGCTCAGCAGCTCCAGGAGCAGCAGCACCTGCAAGGAGAAGCAGAGCTGGGGGTTAGAAGGGTCCTCAGCACCACAGCTCCACGGGGGGGCAGCAGAGGCAGGGCAGAGGAGCCCATGCTGTGTGGACACTCAGCTGCTAATCCTAGCAGCAGGTTCTCTGTCTCAGTGCCCACCAGCTCCATTCACAGCTCCAAAGGTTGTAGCAGACCCTCCAAGGGCGTCCTGCTCCAGAGGGAAGGCAACAGCTCTCTGGAGGGGGCCAGCACTGAGCACTGAAGCTCAGGGCTGGCAAGCATTACCCTGGGGTGGGCTCTGGCTGGCCCCAAGAGCTCCACAATCAGGTTGTGCTGACTGTAATCACTCACAGACTGCATCTGCTTGGAAGGGATCCTCCAAGGGCATCCTGCCCAACCCCCCTGCAGGCAGCAGGGACACCTCCAGCCAGAGCAGGCTGCACAGGGACACAGCAAGGCTGAGCTTGAATGGCTCCAGGGATGGGGCCTCAAGCACAGCCCTGGGCAGCCTGTGCCAGCCTCTCCCCACCCTCACTCTGCACAGCTTCCTCCTCAGCTCCAACCTAACTCTGCCCTGCTCCACTTCCAAACCACTGCCCTCAGCCTATCCCCACAGCCCCTTCTGAACAGTCCCTCCCCAGCCTGCCTGCAGCTCCCCTGCAGGTACTGAACTGCAGCTCTGAGCTCTGCCTGCAGCCTTCTCCAGCCTCAACAGACCCAACTCTGCCAGGCCGTGCCCACAGCAGAGCTTCTGCAGCCCTCTGAGCATCTTTGTGGCCTCCTCTGGACCCTCTCCAGCAGCTTCAGGTCTCTCTTGTGTTGGGGTCCCACAGCTGGCCCCAGCCCTGCAGGTGAGGTCTCCCCAGAGCAGAGCAGAGGGGCAGGATCCTCTCTGTGCCTGGAGGCTACTCAGATGTGCAGGAGCACAGCTGCTGGGTGCACACTGTGCTGCTTGCAGGGCAGGCAGGATGAGTCCCTCTGCAGCATCCCTTTGCCTCTCCAGAGCCAAGACTAGGAGATTCCTGAGTGGGCATCCAAACACCTTCAGCCTTCCCTGCAGCAGGAGCTGTGCTGTGGCAGGGATGTGCTTAAACAAGTGCCCCCCACCCCCAGCAGCAAGCCTCAGCCGGGTTTAAAGCCCAGTCTGGTGTAGGAGAGGGGCCAGGAGCATCATCTCCTTGTGCCTGAGGTCTACCACGAGCAGCAAGCTGAGGTTTGGGGACCTGAATTGGCTCTGCTGATCCAGACTGGATGATCTCCAGAGGTCCCTTCCAACCTCTGCCATTGTGGGATCCATGTGCCAAGCCACCAGCCACAGTGTGGAGCCAGAGCTGCTGCTGCTGCATTGCCTCCCCCGTGGGTTTTCTCCTGTCACAAGGGCTCCTGGCTCCCATCCAAAGCTGTCTAGGAAAGCCTCACCAGGAGCCTCTGCCTGGCAGCAGCAGCTGCTCCCAACCTAGCAGCTGCAGCCATGCAGCTCCCAGCAGACAAGAAACATCTTCCAGCCTTGTTCAGCAAGCCCTGAGGGTAAGCATCCAACCCTGATGGGCACCAGGGATTCAGAGAATCACAGAATCAATCAGGCTGGAAGAGAGCTCCAAGCTCAGCCAGCCCAACCTAGCACCCAGCCCTGCCCAAGCAACCAGACCATGGCACTAAGTGCCCCAGCCAGGCTTGGCTTCAACACCTCCAGCCACGGCCACTCCACCACCTCCCTGGGCAGCCCATTCCAATGCCAATCACTCTCTCTGCCAACAACTTCCTCCTCACATCCAGCCTAGACCTGCCCTGCCACAGCTTGAGGCTGTGTCCCCTTCTTCTGTTGCTGGCTGCCTGGCAGCAGAGCCCAACCCCAGCTGGCTACAGCCTCCCTGCAGGGAGCTGCAGACAGCAATGAGCTCTGCCCTGAGCCTCCTCTTCTGCAGGCTGCACACCCCCAGCTCCCTCAGCCTCTCCTCACAGGGCTGTGCTCCAGGCCCCTCCCCAGCCTTGCTGCCCTTCTCTCAACACCTTCCAGCACCTCAACATCTCTCTGCAATGGAGGAGCCCAGAACTGGACACAGCACTCCAGGGCTGGCCTGAGCAGTGCTGAGCACAGGGGCAGAAGAACCTCCCTTGTCCTGCTGCCCACACTGCTCCTGAGCCAGCCCAGGATGCCATTGGCTCTGCTGCCCACCTGGGCACTGCTGCCTCCTCTTCAGCTCCTCTCTCCCAGCACCCCCAGCTCCCTCTCTGCCTGCCTGCTCTCAGCCACTCTGGCCCCAGCCTGTAGTGCTGCTTGGGTTTACTGTGGCCAAAGTGCAGAACCCTGCACTTGGCCTTGTTCAGTCTCATCCCATTGGCCTCTGCCCACCCATCCAGCCTGGCCAGGTCCCTCTGCAGGTCCCTCCTACCCTGCAACAGCTCCACAGCTGCTCCTAGCTTAGTGCCATCTGCAAACTCGCTGCTGCTGGACTCAATCTCCTGTTCCAGATCATCAATAACAGGACTCTGTCCAGCACTGATTCTTGGGGAACACCACCAGTGCCAGCTGGATGTGGAGGAGATGAAGGTGCAGGTGACATCAGGAGGCATCTCCTCATCTTGTCCCCTGCTGCTGGGCAGCACAGAGGCAAGGAGCAGGATGCTTGGTGCAAGCTTACATGGTAGAGGGGCTGGAGCAGGTGCAGAGAAGGGCAGCAAAGCTGGGGAAGGGTCTGGAGAAGAGGGCTGGGGAGGAGCAGCTGAGGGAGCTGGGGGAGTGCAGTGTGGAGAAGAGGAGGCTGAGGGCAGAGCTCATTGCTCTCTGCAGCTCCCTGAGAGGAGGCTGCAGGGAGCTGGGGGTTGGGCTCTGCTGCCTGGTCTCAGGTGATGGAAGGAGAGGAACTGGCCTGAAATTGTGCCAGGGGAGGGTTAGGTTGGAGAGGAGGACAAATGTCTTTGGTGCCAGCGTGGTGAGGGCTTGGCACAGGCTGCCCAGGGAGGAGGTGGAATCCCCATGCCATGGTGGGGCTGAGTTGATGTTGGACTGGATGATCTTGGAGGGCCTTCTCCAACCCAAATGTCCTGGCTCAGCCTCGGGACCTTCCAGGCTCCTCCACGTCACAGAATCAGTTTGGCTGGCAAAGCCCTTTCACCTCACCCAGTCCAACCAGTCTCTACCTCTGCCAAGGCTGAGGCTAAGCCATGCCCCTCAGCAGCACATCTCTGCCTCTTTCAAACACCTCCAGGCATGGGCATTCAGCCACCTCCCAGGGCAGCCTGTGTCAGGCTTTCAGAACCCTCTCAGGGAAGAAGTTTCATCTCATGTCCAACCTAAGCCTTCCCTGGGGCAACTTGAGGCCATTGCTTCTCCTCCTATTGCTTCTTCCCTGGGATCTTTGATCACATTCTCTGATTCTGTGCTCCACAACCTCCCTGGAGGTGTTCAAGGCCAGGCTGGATGAGGCCTGGAGGTGTCCCTGCCCATGGCACAGCTTTGGCACTGGATGATGCTGAAGGTCTCTTCCAACCCAGACTGTTCCAGGAGCCCATCCATGAACAGAAGCCCATTCTCCTCCTGCCCAGCCAGGCAAGGAGAGTGCCAACAAGCCAAGGCAGAGCTGTCAGGGGGTGGTGAAAGCAGGATCCAACCCCAGGCACGTGGACTTCCCATCTTCACCTGAGACAAAGAGTTTCCAGTGCAGCTTTTGGCTGGGAAAACCTCTGCTCTCCTGCTGGGGCTTTGTCAAGCTGGCAGAGCTGGCAGCTGCCCCCCTAACCCCCAGCCCAGCTTCCTTGGGCAGAGAGAAGGGGAGGGAGAATAAGTCCATCAAGAAGGAGCTGTGTTCTGCATGCTAATTAATGCCTAATGAGCTCCACAAGTGGGTCAGGGCACAGGGAGGGTGTTGGAAGCTTGAAAGCTACCAAGGGTAGCTTGGGGTTCTCCCTCTTATGAGATGCTCAAGCACCAGGGATGGATCCTAGAGGGAAGCTGCTTCCAGGAAACACATCCAAGGCTCTTTTCCCTGGGAATTTGCAATGGAAATGGGTCTGGCTTGAGGAGCTTCCTGCTGCCTTCAGAATCCACCAGACAGGGATCTCCTCTCCAAAGGCATAAAGAGGTGCTGGGAAGGGTCAGGAATTGTTTGGAGGGGTTTGGGTTTTGGTCCAGTAAGAAACAGACCTGCAAGGGCAGATCTGAGAGAGGGAGCAGGAGAAAAATCAAGGGGCAGGGCACCTTAAGGAGCCATCACGAAGGGGCAGCAGGAAGGAGATAAAAGGAAGGGAGCAGGCAGCTACTGCTGGGATCCATCCCTGCTCTGCTGTCCACCAGGACAGGTTATCAGCAGAGTGACACAGAACTGCCACAAACACAAAGGGCATCAAGCAGTTGGTGCCAAAGTGCCCAGGAGCCAGCACTGGTGGCTGGCAGCACAGAGCCAGCTGTGTGCTGGCTGCAGCCAGAGCAGGGAGAGCAGCAGCACAGGGAGGGGATTCTGCCCCTCCAATCTGCTCTGCTCACACCTCACCTGCAGCACTGCCTCCAGCTCTGGGAACCCAGCACAAGAAGCACCTGGAGCTGCTGGAGAGGGTCCAGAGGAGGCCACAAAGGTGATCAGAGGCTGCAGAACCTCTGCTGTGGGGCCAGGCTGGGAGAGTTGGAGCTGTGCAGCCTGGAGAAGAGAAGGCTGCAGGCAGAGCTCAGAGCAACCTTCCAGTAGCTGAAGGGGCTCCAGGAGAGCTGGGGAGGGACTTTGGAGAAGGGCTGAGAGTGCCAGGATGAGGGACAATGGCTTTGAGCTGGGAGAGGGGAGAGTGAGAGTGGAGATGAGGAAGAAATTGTTGGCAGTGAGGGTGAGGAGAGACTGGCACAGGCTGCCCAGGGAGGTTGTGGAGCACAGAAGCACAATAACAGCCTCCCCTGGACTCTCTCCAGCAGTTCCCCATCCCTCTTGACCTGGGGAGCCCAGAACTGGGCTCAGTGCTCCAGATGTGGTCTCCACAGGGCACAAGAGAGGAGGAGAAGGAGAAGAACCTCCCTTGCCCTGCTGCCCACACTTCTCTTCATGCCCCCAAGAGCCCATGAAGTGACTCAGGACACTTATGGTGCCTGCTGCTCCCTAGTGGAGCTGTTGCCTCCCAGCTGGGCCTCTCATCCGTGGCTGCAGCTGCTCATGCAGGGCAGAGGAGCCCAGGGGCCTGCTCCATCACCTCTGCCACAGCCTCCAGCATCTCCTGGCTTTGCTGCACAATCAGCAGAACCTTGGGAGGTGGTGGTGGGGGAGTTGTTTCCTTCCACAGCTTCCTTGGGAGCCCAGAGCAAAGCCAAGAGGCAGGATTTGGGTGGGCCCACAGCCAGCAGCCACAAGCACAGCAGGGCTGAAAAAGCAAGCAGAGAGAAGGCTGCAAGGCTGGGAGAGATGTGGCTGCAACTCAGCAGGGCTGCCTGACAGGCTGCTGGAGAGAGGAGCAAAGGCTCTGAGAGAAGCAGGGCAGCTGAGGGCCCTCTGACACACCTTCAGCTTCTGCAATATCCTCAACTGATCTCCAGGCTCTCAGGACAGCTCTGAGCAGATCCAGGTCTAGTCTCAGCACTGCATTTGAGACAGCTACCAAGCTCTGGAAACTTCTCCCTGCCTCTTAAGACTCAGCCTAGGTGATGCTCAGCCACTGATGGAGCAAAGGCAGCACAGGGCTCTGACCCTCAGCTGGACCAGCAGGAGGCAGAGCTCCCTCCAGTCACAGCAACCAGCTGGGATGCTGGAAAGAGATGTGGAGAGGAAGCAGCCTTGGCCTGACCTCCAGAGATGACAACTTGCTGTGGAGAATCATAAAACCAAGCAGGTTGGAAGAGAGCTCCAAGCTCAGCCAGCCCAACCTAGCACCCAGCCCTGCCCAACCAACCAGACCATGGCACTAAGTGCCCCAGCCAGGCTTGGCTTCAACACCTCCAGCCACGGCCACTCCACCACCTCCCTGGGCAGCCCATTCCAATGCCAATCACTCTCTCTGCCAACAACTTCCTCCTCACATCCAGCCTAGACCTGCCCTGCCACAGCTTCAG
>WAAF01010956.1:7894-53010 GCA_013400475.1 Tricholaema leucomelas | reverse complement strand
CTCCTTCCCCTTCCCCTTCCCTTTCCCCTTCCCCTTCCCCTTCCCCTTTCCCTTCCCTTTCTCTTACTTTCCCTTTCCCTTTCCCTTTCCCTTTCCCTTCCCTTTTCTTTCCCTGCCCTTCCTTTTCTGAAGGGGGCTACAGGAGGGCTGGGAAAGGACTATTGACAAGATCTGGTAATGAGAGGAGGAGGAATGGGTTTGAACTGGCATAGGAGAGATTGAAACTGGATGTTAGGAAGAGGGTGGTGAGACCCTGGCACAGGTTGCCCAGGGAGGTTGTGGAGCACAGAATCACCCAATGTGATCTTTGATTCTGTGCTCCACAACCTCCCTGGAGGTGTTCAAGACCAGATTGGATGAGGCCTTGAGCAACCTGTGCTGGTAGGAGGTGTCCCTGCCTGTGGCAGGGGGGTTGGAACTGGCTGAGCTTTGAGGTCCCTTCCACCCTAACCCATTCTATGATCCCTGCTTGCCAGCAGCTGGCCTGTGGTGCTCAGCACATTCTGGGCAGCATGTTCCAGCACGTTGCTGCTGCCTGGCTGAGGGCTGAGCCACAGCTCCCTGCAGATCTGGGGAAGATTCATGGACTTTGGATGGCTCCATGGTGACAAAACTACACGAGCAGCAGCCACAGAGGTGAGAGGACTCTGCACTCCCAACATATTTCACCCTGAAGAGGCAGCCCAGGAGACCTCTGCAGCCTGACCTTGTGCCTTCCAGAGCAGTAAAATCAACTCAGATCCTCCTTCATAAGTCATAGAATCATAGAATCAGTCAGGGCTGGAAGGGACCACAAGGAGCAGCCAGTTCCAACCCCCCTGCCATGCCCAGGGACACCCTACCCTAGAGCAGGCTGCACACAGCCTCAGCCAGCCTGGCCTTAAACACCTCCAGCCATGGGGCCTCAACCACCTCCCTGGGCAACCCATTCCAGCCTCTCACCACTCTCATGCTCAACAACTTCCTCCTCACCTCCAGCCTGACTCTCCCCACCTCCAGCTTTGCTCCATCCCCCCCAGTCCTGGCATTCCCTGAGAGCCTAAAAAGTCCCTCCCCAGCTTTTTTGTAGCCCACTTCAGATCCTGGAAGGCCACAAGAAGGTCACCTGGGAGCCTCCTCTTCTCCAGCCTGCACAGCCCCAACTCTTTCAGTCTGTGCTCACAGCAGAGCTGCTGCAGCCCTCTGAGCCCTGGATGATCCTTGTGGTCCCTTCCAGCCCTGATGGATTGTGTGATTCTATGAACTCCCTCAGCTTTACTAGGGAAAAATAGAAGCTGCCTGCCATGAAACCTGTTTGACAGGTGGGTGGGCAGAGCTCCAGCCTGCCTGAGCTCACCCAGGGCTGCTCAGGGCCAGCCTGCCTGGGCTGACAGCTTCTTCCAGCAAGGGTGGTGGCCTGGGAGGATCAGGAGCCTCCCTCCTTAGAGTGCCCAGGCAGGGAGGCTGCCCACAACAGATTGTGCTCATGGACAGCCTGCACACAGGGCTGGGAACAGCTCAGCAAGCAAGAAGTGCCTGGGAGTGGACAAGTCCCCAGTAAGCCACCAGTGTGTCCTCATGGCCAAGAAGGCTACAGAGGTCTTTGGGGTGCATGGAGTGTGGCCAACAGAGCAAGGGAGGTTCTTTTACCTCTCTGCTCTGCCCTGGTGAGGCCACAGCTGGAGGATTGTGTCCAGTTCTGGGCTCAACAGTTCAGAAGGGACAGGGAATTGCTGGAGAGAGCCCAGGGGAGGCTGCAAAGCTGCTGAGGGGCCTGGAGCAGCTCTGTGAGGAGCAAAGGCTGAGAGCCCTGGGGCTGAGAGCCTGCAGAAGAGCAGCCCCAGAGGGGAGCTGAGCAATGCTCAGCAACAGCTAAAGGAGCTGTGGGGGGCAAGAGCCTGGGGCCAGACTCTGCTCAGTGGTGCCCAGGGACAGCACAAGGGGCAGTGGGCACAAAGTGGCACCCAGGAGGTTCCCTGTGAGCAGGAGGAGAAAGTTGTTTGGTGTGAGGGTGCTGGAGGCCTGGAGCAGGCTGCCCAGAGAGGTTGTGGAGTCTGCTTGTGTGGAGAGCTTCCAACCCCCCCTGGGCACTGTGCTGCTGGGCAGGCTGCTGTGGGTGCCCTGCTTTGGCAGGGGGCTGGGCTGGATGGTGTCCAGAGGTCTCTTCCAACCCCCCCCCTCCCCCAGCACGCTGGGATTCTGGGCTGGCTGTGCAGCTTGAGTCCAGATGTCCCTTGGATGAAGACAGGAGGCAGACAAGGGCCACACTCAGCTCTTTGTGCTGAGCCATGGGGGCAGGTGGGAGCAGCAGGCAGGTGGGAACCTGTGCCTGGCTGCTTGTGCCTGAGTCACCTCCCTCTGCAGCTGCTGCTGCCTGGCACTGCTGCCTGCTGCCTCGGGAATGACCTCACCGGCTGCGGCAGCCAGGACACATTACACATTAACCCTGCTCGGCTCTCCTGCCTGGGGCTTGTGCGGGCAAAGGCAGAGGAGGGGGCAAAGGCAGAGGAGGAGGCAGAGGAGGAGGAGGAGGCAGAGGAGGAGGCAAAGGCAGAGGAGGGGGCAGAGGCAGAGGAGGAGGCAGAGGCAGACGAGGAGGCAGAGGCAGAGGAGGGGGCAGAGGCAGAGGAGGGGGCAGAGGAAGAGGAGGAGGCAGAGGAAGAGGAGGGGGCAGAGGCAGAGGAGGGGCAGAGGAGGAGGCAAAGGCAGAGGAGGAGGCAGAGGCAGAGGAGGAGGCAGAGGCAGACGAGGAGGCAGAGGCAGAGGAGGGGGCAGAGGCAGAGGAGGGGTGCAGAGGAGTGCTGCTGGGATCTGACTGGCAGGCAAAGCGAGCAGGGAGGTTTCCCTAACGAGGCTGGTTAATGACTGCAGCCGTTGGCAGAGAGGAGCAGGAATGCCAAGGGCTTGAGGCAGGTGAAGAGCAGTGCAGCTGGAGGCACGGCAGGCACATTGCAGGGGTGGTGGAGGAGTGGGGTGAGTGGGGATTACTGAGCTGGCAGGAGATCCGTGACTCGTTTGGCAGCACGAAGGAGTGGATCACCTGGCTGGGATCTGGTCTGCAGAGGAGAACCTCCCGAGCCTGGGTTCGTGGCTTGCAGCCTTTTTCTCTCAGCATCACACCTAGAGCCCTGCCCCATCCCCGGCAGCCTGCAGAGCCTGTTCGCAGGGCTCACATTAAAGACCTGGGGGAGCAGATGAGCTGACAGACAGAGCCCTCATTTGCTTGGCTTCCTTTAGCTCCAGCACCCACACAAAATCCATCCAACTGCCTCCAGTCGAGCCTGGGCAGGCTGCATGTGAAGCTCAGGCAAGGAGCAAGGAAACTTAGAGAGCAACCTGTGCTAGTCCTTCCTCACCCTCACTGCCAACAATCTCTTCCTCATCTCCACTCTCACTCTCCCCTCTCCCAGCTCAAAGCCATTGTCCCTCATCCTGGCACTCTCAGCCCTTCTCCAAAGTCCCTCCCCAGCTCTCCTGGAGCCCCTTCAAGTACTGGAAGGTTGCTCTGAGGTCTTCCCGCAGCCTTTTCTTCTCTAGGCTGCACAGCTCCAACTCTCCCAGCCTGTCCCCACAGCAGAGGCTCTCCAGCCCTCTGAGCATCTTGGTGGCCTTCTCTGGACCCTCTCCAGCAGCTCCAGGTCCTCCTTGTGCTGGGTTCCCAGAGCTGGAGGCAGTGCTGCAGGTGAGATGTTCGCAGAGCAGATTGGAGGGGCAGAATCCCCTCCCTGTGCTGCTGCTCTCCCTGCTCTGGCTGCAGCCAGCACACAGCTGGCTCTGGGCTTTTCACCTGTGCTGCAGATGAGGTCTCAGCAGAGCAGAGCAGAGCAGAGCAGAGCAGTGGCAGAATCTCAGCTTGCTGCCCCAGCTGCTTTGGATGCAGCCCAGAATGCTGTCTGGGCTGGTACTGTTCAGGTGCCCCCCTCCTTTTCAACAGGGACAATGTGGAGAAGAAAGAGCAGGAGGATACAAAGGTCCTGGAGCCTGTCTTTAATGAGAGGAGATTTTCAGCCTGGCCTGCATGACTTAGCAAAATAAATGCTGAGAGGAGATGGCAGTGGGCTCTATAAATACATCAGGAGTGCAAACAGCCTGAGGGGGAAGAGCTATTTTAAGCTGAAATATACTGTGGCAAAAGAAAAAGTAGGTAGAACTCAGCCATGGCTAACTGGGACCTAAAAATGAGGAGGTCTTCAGGCAGAGGTTTTGGCCCAGCCTGTCAGAGGAAGGAGGATGTGACAGGCAAGGAGCTGATTGTCCCTGCTGTGGTGAGCTGCAGGAGCAGAGAGCTGATTGCTCTGCCCAGAAAGCTCTTTCTGCTCCTGTTTCTGGTGTAGTCCAATGGAATTCTTAAACCACAGAATGGTTTGGCTTGGGGGAGACTTCCAAGCTCATCCAGTCCAACATCAACCCAGCCCCACCATGGGCATCAAACCATGGCTCCAAGTGCCATGCCCACAGCTTGCTGTGACACCTCCAGCCATGGGCACTCCACCATCTCCCTGGGCAGCCTGTGCCAAGCCCTCACCACTCTGGCACCAAAGACATTTGTCCTCCTCTCCAACCTAACCCTCCCCTGGCACAATTTCAGGCCAGTTCCTCTCCTTCCATCACCTGAGACTAGG
Source organism: Tricholaema leucomelas (assembly GCA_013400475.1). Taxonomy (NCBI): domain Eukaryota; kingdom Metazoa; phylum Chordata; class Aves; order Piciformes; family Lybiidae; genus Tricholaema lacrymosa; species Tricholaema leucomelas. The sequence continues at coordinate 48,409 of WAAF01010956.1, read as the reverse complement.
GAACAAAGCTCAGCCCCCATCTCACTGCAGCCTCCTCTCAGAGAGTGCAGAGAGCAATGAGCTCTGCCCTCAGCCTCCTCTTCTCCACACTGCACACCCCCAGCTCCCTCAGCTGCTCCTCCCCAGCCCTCTTCTCCAGACCCTTCCCCACCTTTGCTGCCCTTCTCTGGACCTGCTCCAGACCCTCAGTGTCCTTCTGGCAGTGAAGAGCCCAAAACTGACCCCAGCACTAGAGCTGTGCCCTCAGTAGTGCCCAATCTGGGGGCACAATCCCTGCCCTGCTGCTGCTGGCCACACCATTGCTGATCCAGGCCAGGCTGCTGGTGCCCTTCTTGCCCACCTGGGCACAGCCTGGCTCATCTCCAGCTGATGTCACCCAGCACCCCCAGGTCCTTTTCCATCAGGCATCTTTCCAGTCACTCTGCAAGTTGGCAAGAGCAATTAGCTATTAATTAATAATGTTAATTAATAGCTGGCACGAGTGGATATTACTCCTGGCTGAATAAAACTGGTAGGACAGCTGAAACTCTTCTTTCCAGGGTAAGACCTCAGCTGAAAACATCTCCACCTAGGCTTGGCCTTCAGAGAAGGTTTCATCCCATTGCTGCACCAAAACATTCCCCCTTGACTTGTCCACTCTGTGAAGGTCCTGCCATGGTGAGCTCAAAACCAGGCCCAGCAGCTCCAAAGAGTATAGGAACATTCAGCCTGGAGGAGCCCCTCAGGATCACCAAGTTCAAACCATTATCCCCTGCTCTACAAGGCTCACCCTAAACCATCTCCCCAAGCACCACATCCGAACGACTTTTAAACACACCCAGGGTTGGTGACTCCATCACCTCCCTGAGCAGCTCATTCCAGTCTCTGACCACTCTCTCTGTGAAAAACTTCTTCCTAATGTCCAGTCTAAACCTCCCCAGTCTCAGCTTGAGGCCATTTCCCCTTGTTCTGTCTCCAGCTACCTGTGAGCAGAGCCCAGCAGCAGCCTCTCCATAGCCTCCTTTCAAGCAGCTGCAGACACAATGAGCTCTGCCCTCAGCCTCCTCTCTTCCATACCAACCATCCCCAGCTCCTTCAGTCTCTCCACAGCCTCCTTTCAGGCAGCTGCAGACACAATGAGCTCTGCCCTCAGCCTCCTCTGTTCCACACCAACCATCCCCAGCTCCTTCAGTCTCTCTTCATCGGATTTATTCTCCAGGCCCTTCACAGCTTCCTTGTCCTCCTCTGGACCTGCTCCAGCCCTTCCACATCTCTCTTGTGATGAGGTGGACTGAACACAACACTTGAGGTGTGGCCTTGCCAGAGCAGAGTCCATGGGGACAATCCCTTCCTTGCTCCTGCTGGCCACAGCATTCCTGATCCCAGCCGGGATGCCTTTGGCTTTCCTTGCTACCAGTTGTCATTATCAGGTTGGAGAAATTGATACTGGTCCTTGGCCACACTGAGACCTAACTTTTATCTCCCAGAGTGCAGGATGTGATTCCTGGAGAGAGATCCCTTCAGCCCCATGCTGATTAATTTACAGCTCCCTCAGTGACCTTAGCTCAGAGGTGGGAGTGCTGCCAGCATAATTACGGCAACTCAGAGCAGGGCAGACACAAAGCTCTTCTATCCCCCCTGACATCCTGCCAGGTTTATAGAATCGTAGAATCATGGAATTGTTTGGGTTGGAAAAGGCCTCCAAGATCATTGATTCCAACCATCAGCCCAGCCCCACCACAGCCATCAAACCTTGGCTACAAGTGCCATGGCCACAGCTTGCTGCGACACCTCCAGCCATGGGCACTCCACCACCTCCCTGGGCAGCCTGTGCCAAGCCCTCACCACACCTGCAGCAAGGAAACTTTTCCTCCTCTCCAACCTACCCCTCCCCTGGCACAATTTCAGGCCAGTTCCTCTCCTTCCCTCACCTGAGACCAGGCAGCAGAGCCCAACCCCCAGCTCCCTGCAGCCTCCTCTCAGGGAGCTGCAGAGAGCAATGAGCTCTGCCCTCAGCCTCCTCTTCTCCACACTGCACACCCCCAGCTCCCTCAGCTGCTGCTCCCCAGCCCTCTTCTCCAGACCCTTCCCCACCTTTTCTCTTGCTCACAGATGGAAGGATGCATTTCTTCTGTGACTGACTTTGATCAGTCCATGCTGGGTGGGCTGTAACGAGATCATCAGCACTGTGAGGCTGGACAGGTCTCTGGGCAGCCTGATCTAGTGGAGAATGTCCTTATTGACTGCAGAGGGGGTTGGACTGGATGATCTTTGGAGGTCCCTTGCAACCCTGACCATTCTGTGATTCTAGGATTCTACCTCCAGCAGCAGCAGCAGCAGCAGGAGAAGAGCTAAAAGCCCATGCAGGTGTCTGAACACACAGTCACAGTGTCATGGAATGACAGAGTCACAGTCACAGAGTCACAGATCACAGAATCACAGTCACAGAATCAGTCACAGAGGCAGAGTTACAGAGTCACAGATCATAGAATCACAGAATCACAGTCACAGAGTCACAGATCACAGATCACAGAATCACAGTCACAGAATCACAGATCACAGAATCACAGTCACAGAGTCAACAGAGTCAGTCAGAATCACAGATCACAGAATCACAGTCACAGAGTCATAGTCACAGAACCAGAGTCACAGAGTCACAGATCATAGAATCACAGAATCACAGAGTCACAGAATCAGTCAGAGTCAGAGTCACAGAGTCACAGTCACAGAATCACAGTCACAGAGTCAGTCAGAGTCACAGATCACAGAACCACAGTCATAGAGCCACAGAGTCACAGATCACAGAATCACAGTCACAGAGTCAACAGAGTCAGTCAGAGTCACAGATCACAGAATCACAGTCACAGAGTCACAGAATGTCCGGGGCTGGAAGGGACCTCCAAAGCTCACCCAGCTCACCCCTGCTGCCAGCGCAGGATCCCCTGTACCAGATCACACCATGCACATCCTCTATGGATGAACTTCAGGAAGTGTGCCCCAAGCAGAGGTGTGAGGGAAACCGAGTGCAAGTGCCATGAGCTGCTCACCAGGCTGGGAAGAAGCCTGCAGGGGCAGGTGCTGGGTGCAGTGTCGCTGTCCCCGAGTGACGCTGCCTTCCTGCAGCACGCCAGGGCCCTTTGCCTTCCTTCCTGCGAAGATGGGCAGCTGGACAGCTAATGGCCCCAGGTGGAGGGGAACATCAGGCCCCTGGTGACTTGCTCTGACGTTGGTGGACCATCAAGCCCTGCAAGAGGGAAGCAAACAGGTTTCCTGAGCCCTGGGCTAGCAGAGTGTTTTCCCAAGCCTGCAGTAAATGGCAGCTGGCTGCAGAGGAAGCGCTGATGCAATCCACCAGCAGCTGCTGCTCTCCAACCTCCTCACACAAGGTACAGCAGAAGATGGAGGTGGGAATAGAATAGAATAGAATAGAATAGAAATCAACCAGATTGGAAGAGACCTCCAAGCTCATCCAGTCCAACCTAGCACCCAGCCCTATCCAGTCAACCAGACCATGGCACTAAGTGCCTCATCCAGGCTTTTCCTGAATACCTCCAGGGATGGTGACTCCACCACATCCCTGGGCAGAAGGGCTGATGGCATGCAAAGAGCCTTTTGGACAAGGGCTGGAAGTGCCAGGATGAGAGACAATGGCTTTGAGCTGGGAGAAGGGACAGCAAACTGGCTGAGGGCTCTCTACATCCCTCCTGCAGGCCACTGATGATGTTGGGCAAGCCTGGACCTGGTCCTCATCCCTGGGGACCTCCACCACTGGATCCTGCCAGCCCTTCCCACTCCACCCTTTCCCTCTGAGCTGTGCCCACCCCTGGGTTTGCCACTGCTCACACCTGCCCAGCTGCTGCCTGCTAGGCCCCCTCCTATCTGCTGGGCAGGGTCTCCAGACCTCATTGCTCCCCTTCAGCCAGGCAGGGATGGAGGGAGCACAGATAAGGTCGTGCTGAGGTCTCCAGTTTTGCATGCTCTGGGGAGCTGGCACTACATTTGGAGCAGGTAAAAGGTAGTTAACCCCCCCAGTGGCACTGTTATAAGCAAGTACTTGGGGACACAAAACACTGTTAGCATCCTGCAGAAGCAAGCCCACAATTAGCAAGCAATTGAACTGATTAACTGTGGTCACCCTACAGAGCATGCTACAGTGAGGGCAGGTCCAGGGCAGAGCAGGCTGGCTTGGTGCAGCTCAAGGGAGGCTTGCAGCAGTCAGATGCCCATCACCCAGATGACACAAGAAGAGATGAGAACCTGCTTCAGGAAGAAGATGACACCAAGCTGAGGGGTGCTGTTGATATGCCAGGGGGATTGGATGGCTTCCAGAGGGACCTAAGACAAGCTGAAGAGGTGGGCTCAGGTGAACTTCGTGAGGTTCAACAAGGGTGAGTGCAGGGTCCTGCAGCTGGGCTGCAATAGTCCTCACTGTCAATCCAGGCTGGGGGAGGAGGGGATGGAAAGCAACCCTGAGGGAAAGGACTTAGAGGTGCTGGTGGAGGAGAAGCTGGGCAGGAGCCAGCAGTGGGCACTGGCAGCCCAGAAGGCCAAGGGCAGCCTGGGCTGCATCCAAAGCAGCGTGGGCAGAGCTGGAGAGAGAATCCTGCCCCTCTGTTCTGCTCTGGGGAGACCTCATCTGCACTGCTGCATCCAGATCTGCAGCCCTCAGCACAGGAAGGACATGGAGCTGATGGAGAGGGTCCAGAGGAGGCCATGAAGATGCTCAGAGGCTGGAGCAGCTCTGCTGTGGGGCCAGGCTGAGGGAGCTGAGGGTGTGCAGCCTGGAGAAGGCTTCAGAGGGACTTCTGAGCTGCCTGCTAGTGCCTGAAGGGGCTACACGAAGGCTGCAGAAGAACTGTTCCCAAAGGCCTGCATTGACAGGACGAGGCCAATGTCTGCAAACCAGAGCAGAGCAGATTGAGATTGGATGTGAGGAACAAGTTCTGCAGCAGGAGGCTGCTGGAACACTGCAACAGGTTGCCCAGGGAGGTGGTGGAGGCTCCACTCCTGGAGATATCCAAAGTGAGGCTGGAGAGGGCTGTGGGCAAGCTGCTCTAGTGGAGGATGTTGGGCTGGGTGAGCTCTGGAGCTCCCTTCCCACCCAGACCGCTCTGCGACTCCGAGCCGCCGCGGGCGGGAAACTGCAGGCGCCGGCCCCGGGCTCCGGCCTGGGCCTGTGGGGCGGGGGCGGGGCCTGGCCGCAGGGGGCGTGGCCTGAGCGCCGGGGGCGGGTCCCAAGCTTGGTGCCGTGTGCAAGGAGCGCCCGCGGTTGCCAGGCGACGCTCCGCGTGGCGCAGGCCTTCGGGCGCGTCTCGGCCTCCGCCGCCACCGGCGCTGGGGCGAGGTTGCCCTGCGGGTGGTGCCCCTCCGTTACCGCTGTTCGGACGTGTATGGGCCTTTTTAAAAGGCCTCTCTCGTGGTCACGCCGCTGGTACGCGGCCGGTGTGTCCGCAGGGCGTGAGGTCTCTGAGTGGGCACCGCTGTAGGGTGACTTGCGCGGAGCTGGAGCCGCTTTGGAGCGCCTGAGGGACCCTTTCATGGCAGTGCTGGCAATGGAGCTGGTAGGTTTCACGGCGTGCTTACATTTTACACTTCGGTGCAGCTCTGTAGGAGAAAAATGGTGATGAGCCCCACTGTGAGCCAGCCCAGAGCCAGCTCTGCTCACAGCCGGCCCTGGCCGGACAGAGTGGGAAGAGCTCTCAGAACAAGCAGCAAGCTTAGGGTCATGCACTCAGTGCAGCAGCAGAAGGTTCTGGCACCACAAGGAGCCTGCGATGAAGCTGTTGAGAGGCCTGGAACTCAAGTCCTGTGAGGAGAGGCTGAGGGAGCTGGGGGTGTGCAGCCTGCAGCAGAGGAGGCTCAGGGCAGAGCTCATTGCTGTCTGCAGCTCCCTGCAGGGAGGCTGTAGCCAGGTGGGGTTGGGCTCTGCTGCCAGGCAGCCAGCAGCAGAAGAAGGGGACACAGCCTGAAGCTGTGGCAGGGCAGGTCTAGGCTGGATGTGAGGAGGAAGTTCCTGGCAGAGAGAGTGATTGGCATTGGAATGGGCTGCCCAGGGAGGTGGTGGAGTGGCCGTGGCTGGAGGTGCGGAGGCCAAGCCTGGCTGGGGCACTTAGTGCCATGCTCTGGTGGCTTGGGCAGGGCTGGGTGCTAGGTAGGGCTGGGTGAACTTGGAGTTCTCCTGCAACCTGTCTATGATTCAGTCACCCCTGTGTGTGATTGGTAGCAGGGAGGCAGGAGGGAGGGAATTCTCAAGCCTTGGCCACCACTGAAGCCTTGTCAGCCAGTTCTGATTAGCTTGATGATTTAATTACTTCTCCAGCAGGAAGGATCAGCCTCGCTTCACAGCAGAGAACAGAGCAGAGCTGCAGGTGTCCCTTCAACAGAGCAAAAAGACTTCCCTCTCCTTTAGCCTTTTGTTGTAGCAGTGATGTTTCCAGCTGGGATGCTTCCTTGCTGCCAAGTGCTGGTAAAGAGCTGTGTAAATCATCCTAATGCTTGTAGCAGCCAGGCACAGCCTATTGCTCTTGCTCTGCTGACAGCTCTACACTCACTGCTCCTCCTGCTTCAGAGCTCTGGGCTCATGCTTCAGTCAAAGGACTCACAGGATGATCACAGGCTCATGCTTCTGTCAAAGGAAGAAGCTTTGGGAACTGCAGACTCAAGTCCTTCATCTTCAAGGTCTAGATTTCATTCCCCACTTGAAGCATAACACAGTTAGAGAGTCAGAGAATTGATTGGCTTGGAAAAGTCCTCTTAAGATCATCAACTTCAACCACAGAATGGCTCAGGTTGGAAAGGAGCTCAGAGATCATCTACTCCAACCCCCTGCCATGAGGCAGGGACACCTCCCACCAGCCCAGGTTGCTCCAGGGCCTCATCCAGCCTGGCTTTGAACACCTCCAGGGAGGTGTTCACAACCTCCCTGGGCAACTTGTGCCAGTCAGGAGGCATCCACAGCTTTCCTGGGCAGTGTATTTCAGAGCCCTCCCATCCTTGTACTGAAGAACTTCTGCCTCAGCTCCACTCTAACCCTGCTCTGCCTCAGCTCCAAACCATTCCCCCTTGGCCTGGCTCCAGACAGCCTCAGCAGAAGTCTCTCTGCAGCCTTCCTGCAGGATCCCTTCAGGCACTGGCAGCAGCTCTCAGGTGCCCCTGGAGCCTTCTCCTCTGCAGGCTGCACACCTCCAGCTCCCTCACAGCAGAGCTGCTCCAGCCCTTGCAGCATCTTTGTGACCTCCTCTGCTCTTGCTCCACCACCGTGGCCACCAAACCGTGGCCCTAAGTGTCGTGGCCACACCTTGCTGGAACACCTCCAGGCATGGGCACTCCACCACCTCCCTGGGCAGCCTGTGCCAAGCCTTGACTACTCTTTACAACACAGAAATTTGTCCTCTTCTCCAACCTAACCTTCCCCTGGCACAATTTTAGGCCCTTTCTTCTCCTTCTCTCACCTGAGGCTAGGGAGCAGAGCCCAAGCCCCAGCTCACTGCAGCCTCCCCTGATGGAGAGCTCTTTGGACTCTTTCTGGTTCATCAACCTGTGTCTCCTCAGGCACTTGCTGAGGAGTAATGGAAGTCCAAACAGATGTTGCTGGAAGGAAATAATCAATGCAGGACAAACCAGGCCTCTTGCTGTCCTTTTGTTTAGGGCCATTGAGATGGACCTGAAGTGGAATCTTGGCAGCATTTCTCCTCCAGCTTCAGCTGCCGTTGGGGTGACTGATTCCAGCTGGCAAAGCACCCCAAGTCCCAGCCCCTCGGTGAGAGATGATGGAGAGCTGCCTGTGGAGGAGTACCTTTCTCCCAGGAAATTGGTGAGTAGCCATCCAGCTTTGGCATGAAGAGCAGGAGGCAAACTGCCATCTGCAGGCTTCTGTTAACTTCACCTCTCAGCTGCTCCCAGGGTGATTGTAGGTTGCTTGCCAGGGGAAAATACTGCACCGAGTGGCTTTTCACTTCATGGAAGTTTATCAACTGTTTGCCTTCCTTTCAGCATGTCTCAAAGCAAAACCACTCTTAAGTTTCATGAAGCAGTGTGAAGTGCCAGCAGCAGCATGATAACTTCATCCATCTCTTTGATGTACTGCATCCAGTTTTGGAGCCCTTATTANAGTTGTTGAGCATGAGAGTGGTGAGAGGCTGGAATGGGTTGCCCAGGGAGGTGGTTGAGGCCCCATGGCTGGAGGTGTTTCAGGCCAGGCTGGCTGAGGCTGTGTGCAGCCTGCTCTAGGGTAGGGTGTCCCTGGGCATGGCAGGGGCTTGGAACTGGCTGATCCTTGTGGTCCCTTCCAGCCCTGACTGATTCTATGATGCCATCTGAAGTATCCTGAGTCTGGGCACTGGATAAAGCTTTTTCCATTAGCTTTGTCCTAGAGACTGGGAATGGAGCTTCCAAAGCTCTGTCTTGCTAAGAAGCCACTTTAAATATCCTGCAAAGGTTTGAAGTGGCTGCACTCACAGAATCACAGAGTGGCAGGGGCTGGAAGGGACCTCTGCAGATCATCCAGTCCAAATCCCCTGCCAGAGCAGGGGCAGTGGCACACAGAATACATCCAAGTGAGTCTGCAAAGGCTCCAGAGAAGGAGACTCCACAGCCTCTCTGGGCAGCCTGCTCCAGCTTCCAGCACCCTCACACGGACCAAGTTCCCCCCCTCTTCCCATGGTACCTCCTCTGCTCCAGCTTGTGCTGCCCTTGGCCATCCCTGAGCAGATCCTGGCTGTGTCCTCCCCACACTGCCCTGCAGATCTTTAGCACAGCAGTGAGGGCAGCCCTCAGGCTGCTCTGCTCCAAGCAGCCCCAGCTCCCTCAGCCTGGCCTCACAGGAGATGGTCACTGCCTGCAGCACCTTGGGGCCTCTGGGCTGGGCTCTCTGCAGCACTTCCCTGAGGTCCTTCTGGAACTGAGGGGCCCAGAACTGGACACAAGATTCCAGCTGTGGCCTCAGCAGGGCAGAGCAGAGGGGCAGGAGAACCTCAGTGCCTGAGTGGGCAGAGCCTGAGCTAGGCAGGGCCAGCTGTGAGCAGAGCTGGTGCTGGGCTGGCACACAGCAGGACAGGAACACAAGGAGCAGAGCTGTGAAAGGAGACTATCAAGGGCACTCAGGGGAAGGGCAGCATGCAGGGGGCTGGCAGACAGCAAAGGAGGAAGATGAAGGCTCCTTGTGGTGCAAGGACCTTCTGCTACTGCGCTGAGTGCATGACCCTAAGCTTGCTGCTTGTTCTGGGAGCTCTTCCCACTCTGTCTCTTGTGATGTAAGATCTTAGGGATGAAATTGTGCCAGGGGAGGGTTAGGTTGGAGAGGAGGAAAAAATTTGTTGCTGCCAGAGTGGTCAGGGCTTGGCACAGGTTGCCCAGGGAGGTGGTGGAGTCCCCATGCCTGGAGGTGTCCCAGCAAGGTGTGGTGGCCATGGCACTTGGACCCATGGTTTGATGGCCATGGTGGGGTTGGGTTGAAGGTTGGACTGGATGATCTTGGAGGCCTTTTCCAACCCAGCCAGCTCTGGTTTCTCTGCTGGGTGACAGGCAGTGGCACCTACTGGCAAGGGTCACTGCAGGGAAGGCATCTCAGGTTCAGTGCAGAGGAGAAAGCAGCCAGCAGCTGGGGAGCTGAGCTGCTCCACAGGAGCAAACCTATTTTTGTGGTGGCTGCATCTGAGGGTGGGAAGTAAATTTGTGGGTGCCACTGGGGACTGGGAGTGATAGGATCATAGAATGGTTTAGGTTGGAAGAGACCTCAAAGCTCACCCAGTTCCAACCCCCTGCCACAGGCAGGGACACCTCCTACTAGAACAAGTCACTCAAGCCCTCATCTAACCTGACCTTGAACACTTCCAGGGAGGTTGAGATATTCAAAACCCACCTGGATGTGTTCCTGTGTGATCCTGCTCTGGCAGGGGATTTGGACTGGATGAACTTTGGAGGTCCCTTCCAGCCCCTGACCTTCTGTGACTGTGATTCTGCTGCTCCTGCTGCCGTTTTAGCTGCTGCTTTGGCCCCAGCCCCTTTAAGACTCCTCCATCCTGTGACCATTTATTCTCTCTACACCCTTAGGTTTAGTTTAAACTCTACAAATACAATTTCATTTCTCTGACTTTTCCAAATCCTGAAGCTGTGGTGAATTTACTCTCTCTGGGGGCAGGTTTGTAAGTTACTGGGGGAGGGATCTGCTCTAATTGGAGGGCAAGGAGGATGATGAGGGGTCTAGAGGGCATGGCTTATGAGGAGAGGCTGAGGGGCCTGGGGTTGTTTAGTCTGGAAAAGAGAAGACTGAGAGGGGGTTTGATAAATGTTTATAAGCATTTGAAGGCTGCCAGGAGAGGTGGGGACAGGCTCTGCTCACTGCTCCCTGGGATAGGACAAGGAGCAATGGGTGTAAGCTGCAGCAAAAGAGGTTCTGCCTCAGTACAAGGGGGAACTTCTTTACTGTAAGGGTCCCAGAGCCCTGTCACAGGCTGCCCAGAGAGGTTGTGGAGTCTCCTTCTCTGGAGCCTTTCAAGGCCTGTCTGGATGTGTTCCTCTGTGATCTGTGTTAGATAGGATTGTCCTGCTCTGGCAGGGAGGGGTTGGACTGGATTATCTCCTTGGGTCCCTTCCAACCCCTAACACCCTGTGAGCCTGTGAACCCATCCCAGCAGCCATTGTGCCCTGCACTATCTGTTGGCAAAGCCTTAAGTGAAAGCTTTTCTACCTTCTTTTTTTGCTCCTCTGTCATCTGGTTTATTGCTTGAGTGTGCACAGCTTCCTCTGCTTCTCTTTGCAGAGAGCTCTGACAGGTGTGGATGACCTGCAGGGAGTGCAGGTCCTGGAAGTGAGAGTGGATACAAGAGACAGCAGCCTGGGGAACTTGGGTAAGGAAATGTTTTGTCTTCTGTTCACTGTCTCCAAATTTCCTTTATCAAGTCCTGAAGCAAGACTTGGCACTCAGGAAACCACAGCTAGTGTCAAGTAGGTCAAGAAGGCCACCAGCATCCTGGCCTGGATCAGCAATGTCTGGGTCAGCAATCCCAGGTTGGATGATGCCTTGAGCAATCTGAGCTTGTGGGAGGTGGTCCCTGCCCATGGCATGGGGTTGGAACTGGATGGAAAGGCCTGGGAGAGCAGAAGGGAGCAAGATACTTGGAGGGTAGGAGTACAGCAGGGTTTGTGTGGGTACCAAAGAAAAAGGATTCATAAGTCTAATGGAATGGGTTGGGTTGGAAGGGACCTCAAAGATCATCTCCATCCAACCTCCTGAATTGGGTTGGAAGTGACCTCAAAGATCATCTCCATCCAGCCCCCTCAGTTGCATTGGAAGTGACCTCAAAGATCATCTCCATCCATCCCCCTGAGTTGAGTTGGAAGAGACCTCAAAGATCATCTCCATCCATCCCCCTGAGTTGAGTTGGAAGGGACCTCAAAGATCATCTCCATCCAGCCCCCTGAGTTGGGTTGGAAGGGACCTCAAAGATCATCTACTTCCAAGCCCCCTGCCATGGGCAAAGCCTTGGAACTAGATGATCTTCAATCTTCCACCAACACAGGTTGCTCAAGGCCTCATCCAGCTTGGTCTTGAACACCTCCAGGCAGCAGCCAGCCACAAATTCCCTGGGCAAGCTGTGCCAGTCTCTCCCCACCTTCACTGCCAACAATTTCTTCCTCCTCTCCCAACTCAAGCCACTGTCCCTTGTCCAGGCACTGCCAGCCACAGATCACACTGAGTTGGAAGGGACCCTGCAAGGGGCATCCATGGGCAGGGACACCTCCAGCTAGAGCAGGCTGCACAGGGACACAGCAAGGCTGAGCTTGAACGGCTCCAGGGATGGGGCCTCAAGCACAGTTCTGGCCTGCCTGTGCCAGCCTCTGCCCACCCTCACTCAACAATTTCTTCCTCATCTCCACTCTCACTCTCTCCTTTCCCAGCTCAAAACCATTGTCCCTTCTCCAGGCACTCCCAGACCTTGTCCAAAGTCCCTCCCCAGCTGTTTGTAGCCTGCTTTGGGGGTTTCAGCCCTGACTTCTGTGCTCTTCAGCCACATGCAGGCTTCATTTCCTCCTGCAGCAGATGTGCTGTATCCTTCTCATGAGCTTTGCTTGCTGACAGATCTGGGACTGCCTTCAGGACCAGCTCAGAGAACTGCCAGGTGCAGGAGCTGGTGGGACAGAGCCACTGGAGCCACCCCGGAGCTCTCTTCTGCCTAAGTGATTCTAATAGCTGCAAATCAAGTTAAGCACAGTGCTGTTTGCTGGCCCTGATTGAATTGCTGCCTGCTGGTGGCCAAGCTAAGTTGATTAGGACTCTGGAGACTGCTGCTTCCCCTGCATGCCTTCCATCAAGGAAAAGCTGTGCTGGAGGAGGCTGAGGGGAGCCCTCCTGGCTCTCCACAACTCCCTGTTGGAGGATGGTTGGAGCCAGGTGGATGTTGAACTGTTCTCCCACATAGCAAGTGACAGGACAAGAGGAAATGGCCTCAAGTTGCACCAGGAGAGGTTTAGTTTGCACTTGAGAAACAGTTTCTTCCCTAGAAGTGTTAGCAAGCCCTGGCCCAGGCTGCCCAGAGCAGTTGTGGAGTCTCCATTCCTGGGGTGAGGGTTTAAAAGCCTTGGAGATGCAGTGCTGAGGGATGTTGCTTAGGCTTGGTACTGCTGGGATTGGACTTGGTGATCTTGAGGGTCTTTTTCAGACTAAATGGTTCTGTAGAGGGTGAAACTGAGGCACCCTCAGCAGCTCCACATGGAGATGGGTAAGGGATGGTGCCCCTCGGGGTCTGTTCTGGGACCACTGCTGTGCAGCATCTTCATCACTGCCACACACAGCCAGACTGAGGCACCCTCAGCAGCTCTGCAGGTGGCACCCAGCTGAGTGCTGTGGTTGGCAAGAGTGAAGGACAGGATGGAGGCATGCAGGGGGACCTGGACAGGCTGCAGAGGTGTCTGAGGAGAAGCTCAGGAGGTTCAAAAAGGCAAAGTGCAAGGTCCTGCAGCTAGGGCAGGCAAGCCTGGGTATCAATGCAGGCTGGGGGTGAGGAGATGGAGAGCAGCCCTGCAGAGAAGGCCTTGAGGGTGCTGGTGGGGGAGGAGCTGGGCAGGAGCCAGCAGTGGGCACTGGCAGCCCAGAAGGCCAAGGGCATTCTGTGATTCTGTGCTCCACAACCTCCCTGGAGATGTTCCATCCCAGGCTGGNGCTCTGTTACGAGCCTGGCAAGGTGCCCTCTCAGCACTGCCAGAGGGCACTGAGCTGTCAGGCAGAGGCTGAAATATCTTTGCAGGGCACTAATTCATTTTCTTAGGAGAGGTCCAGCAGAGCTGTGGCAGAAAGAGGCAGGAAATGCAATGCAAAATCTGATGCCTCAGCTTGTAACTATCAGAAGCTTCCTCTCCTCTGCTCCCTGGCCTGCAGAGTGATTCTTTATTCTCCTCCCATAGGTGCCTACCTCCCCAGCCTGAGAGAGCTGAAGCTGAATGACAGCTTGCTGATGTCTGTGAGGTAAGGAGTGAGCAAGGAGTGCAATAAACATGAAGAATAACAGTCCTGCCTGAGGGGTGATAAACTCCTCCTCGGTGCTGCTTTCCTTCCTCCCATTTCCCCATTGCCATCAGCATGGATTAGGTCATGAATATCTGCTCTGCAGGCACTCAGGGACACAGAGCTGAGCTGCCATAGCTCAGTGCCAATGAATCAGCCACCAGGGAGCTTCCTGCCCTGCTGAGCTCCAGAGAAATTTCACACAATCACAAAGATGCTGAAGGGAATGGAACAGCTCTGTTAGGAGGAGAGCCTGAGGGAGCTGGGACTGGGAGCTTGGAGAGCAGGAGCTGAGAGGTGACCTCAGCAATGGTTATCAAGATGTAAAGGTGAGTGGCAGGAGGCTGCAGCCAGGCTCTGCTGGGGGATGCCCAATGCCAGCACAAGGGGCAATGGTGGAAGCTGAGGCATAGGAAGCTGCATGGAAACATGAGGAGGAATTTTTTCCCTGTGAGGGTGCCAGAAGCCTGGGACAGGCTGCCCAGGGGGGTTGTGGAGTCTCCCTCTCTGGAGAGATTCAAGCCCTGCCTGGATGTGTTCCTGTGTGATCTGCTCTGGGTGCTCTGCTCTGCAGGGAGGTTGAAGTGGAGGAGCTTTGGAGGTCCCTTCCAGCCCCTTCTGATCCATGCCTTGGAGCTCAGAGGCGTTCAGCCTTGAGGCTCTTGTTGTGTGCAGAGGCCTCTTCTCTGCAGATCACCTCAGTGCCTCATCTGATGAAAAGCACTTTGCTGAAGTGGCTGAAGGAAGGTTTATGAATCACAGAAACATGGAATTGGCCAGCTGACTAAGAGAGCCAATGGCATCCTGGGCTGGCTCAGGAGCAGTGTGGGCAGCAGGACAAGGGAGGTTCTTTTGCCCCTGTGCTCAGCACTGCTCAGGCCACCCCTTGAGTGCTGTGTCCAGTTCTGGGCTGCTGAATTGAAGAGAGATGTTGAGGTGCTGGAAGGTGTCCACAGGAGGGCGCCAAAGCTGCGGAGGGGCCTGGAGCACAGCCCTGTGAGGAGAGGCTGAGGGAGCTGGGGGTGTGCAGCCTGCAGCAGAGGAGGCTCAGGGCAGAGCTCATTGCTGTCTGCAGCTCCCTGCAGGGAGGCTGTAGCCAGGTGGGGTTGGGCTCTGCTGCCAGGCAGCCAGCAGCAGAAGAAGGGGACACAGCCTAAGTTTCTGGTCTCCAACATGTTGGGGCTGTTTGACAGCATGGAGCAGGTCTGAGCTCTGGCACAGTAAAACAGATAAGCTGCAGCTTGGACTGAACATTGACCTCAGCCTTCACATTCAGCCCCTCCAAGCTGCAGGGGATGTGCAGAAGGAATGTGCTGTGAAAGATCCAAAGCAGCTGGCAGAGTCAGCACTGGTAAAACACCACAAACCAGCAGCACCCAACCCCCTTTTTGCTGAGTATCAGCAAGCTTGGGATTACTACAGGCTACATTCTGTGATTCTGTGCTCCACAGCCTCCCTGGGCAGCCTGTGCCAGGCTCTCACCACCCTCATACTCAACAACTTCTGCCTCAGCTCCACTCTAACCCTGCTCTGCCTCAGCTCCAAACCATTCCCCCTTGGCCTGGCTCCAGACAGCCTCAGCAGAAGTCTCTCTGCAGCCTTCCTGCAGGATCCCTTCAGGCACTGGCAGCAGCTCTCAGCTGCCCCTGGAGCCTTCTCCTCTGCAGGCTGCACACCCCCAGCTCCCTCAGCCTGTGCTCACAGCAGAGCTGCTCCAGCCCTGGGAGCATCTTTGTGGCCTGCTCTGGCCTCACTCCAGCAGCTCTGTGTCCTCCTTCTGCTGGGGACAGCAGAGCTGGAGGCAGGATTGGAGGTGAGGTCTGAGTAGAGCTGGAGGCAGGACTGGAGGTGAGGTCTGAGCAGAGCCAAGGGGCAGGATCCCCTCTCCTGCCCTGCTGCCCACACTGCTCTGGCTGCAGCCCAGCACACAGCTGCCTGCTGGGCTGCAGGAGGGCACTGCTGGCTCCTGGGGAGCTGCTCAGCACCCAACACCCCAAAAGCTTTTCCTTCAGGGCTGCTCCAAACCCAATCTGCACCTAGCCTGGATTTGTGCCTGAGGCTGTCCTAGCCCAGCTGCAGGACCTTGCCTTGTGACTTGCTTTCACTCACTGCTTTTCTGGGTCAGGAGCAGAAGGTTTGAACTGCACAGAAATGATTCCCTTCTTGATATTTTCCTCCACCTAAGGGGTAGGAACAGTCAGCTGGAAAGGATGACAACTTTCTGCTGACTGAGAAGCTGCCCTTTGGTGAGAGTGCTCTGCCTTGCAGCTGCAGTATCAGCAGAAAGGTGACTCCAGAAGAGGACAGAGTGAGGCAACTCTGCCATCAGCACTCAGCTGTGAGTGGGAGTGATGTGTGGACAGCAAATGGAGGTGTTGAAGCCGAGCCTGGCTGGGGCACTTAGTGTCATGGTCTGGTTGATTGGGCAGGGCTGGGTGCTAAGTTGGGCTGGCTGAGCTTGGAGCTCTCTTCCAACCTGCTTGGTTCTGTGATAATTCACAGCAATCCCCTGTCTGTTATGACATGAGGCAGCTCCTGGGAGGGATCTTCATTAACTTCAGCTGGGCTGACACTGGCACAGAAGAACAAAGACTGAGGGAGGGCCAGAGGGGTGGAATTTTCTTCTCCATCCTTGCAGGTGAACATTTTTAATGCCATCTCCTGGAAACAAAGGGAGGATTGGAGGAATCAGCAGTGGGCTGGGCTTTGGGAGCAGAAAGCCTGTCCTGAGCTCCTTCCTCCATTCCCAACAGCTCTTGAATTGTGCTTTTTCCAAGGGACCTGGGAACCAGCCTGTGCCATCTCCAGGTCCTGTGGATGGCTCGCTGTGGGCTGACAGATTTGGATGGGATCTCTTCCTGCAGCTCTCTAAAGGTGAGTGGAGCTCTGTCCTGCCAAGTGCTGAGCTCAAAGCTGTCTTCAGTTCAGGGAATCACAGAATCACTGTGGTTGGAAAAGTCCTTTCAGTCCAACAGACTTTGCCAAGGCAGAGGCTAAACACTCAGTGTGGCTCTGGGCAGCCTGATCCAGTTGGAGGTGTCCCTGCTGACTGGGGTAGGGGGAGGTGGAACTCTGCTCCCCTGTGACCTCACCTGGAGTCCTGTGTGCAGTTCTGGAGCTTCCAACACAGGAAGGGCATGGAACTGTTGGAGCCGGTCCAGAGGAGGCCACCAAGATGCTCAGAGGGCTGCAGCAAGGGAGACCACACCTTGAGTGTTGTGTTCAGTTTTGGGCACCTCATTACAAGAGAGATGTGGAGGTGCTGGAGCAGGTCCAGAGGAGGGCAAGGAAGCTGTGAAGGGCCTGGAGAATAAATCTGATGAGGAGAGACTGAAGGAGCTGGGAATGGTTGGTGTGGAAGAGAGGAGGCTGAGGGCAGAGCTCATTGTGTCTGCAGCTGCCTGAAAGGAGGCTGTGGAGAGACTGAAGGAGCTGGGGGTGGTTGGTGTGGGACAGAGGAGGCTGAGGGCAGAGCTCATTGTGTCTGCAGCTGCCTGAAAGGAGGCTGTGGAGAGACTGAAGGAGCTGGGGGTGGTTGGTGTGGAACAGAGGAGGCTGAGGGCAGAGCTCATTGTGTCTGCAGCTGCCTGAAAGGAGGCTGTGGAGAGGCTGCTGCTGGGCTCTGCTCACAGGTAGCTGGAGACAGAACAAGGGGGAATGGCCTCAAGCTGAGGCTGGGGAGGTTTAGGTCGGACATTAGGAAGAAGTTTTACATGGTCAGGGACTGGAATGAGCTGCCCAGGGAGGTGGTGCAGTCACCCACCCTTGGTGTGCTTAGGGTGGTTTGGATGTGGTGCTTGGGGAGATGGTTTAAGGTGAATCTTGTAGAGCAGGGTTCTAGGTTGGACTTGGTGATCCTGAGGGGCTTCTCCAACCTGCCTGTGTCTGTGTCTCTGTCTCCCCTCCAGCCTGCACAGAGTGGACACTCTTCACTTGTAGCTTTGCCTCTCCTCACCCTTTGGCTGGATGCCTTCAGGTGCAGGTCTTAGAGGCACTGCAGTGTTGTTTTCTAAGTGAGCTGCAGCATCCAGCTCTGGGCCTGGAGATGCCAAAGCAGCACAGCTTTTGTTACCACCTTTAGCCCTAATATTTAAGGTGGCAAAGGTCACCCCTGGTTCCCTCCCCTGCTGTGCTGCAGAGCTCAGGGTTGCCTGGGGCAGACCTGCCCTTAAGTGTTTGTTCTCTTTGCTTCTCTTGAGGAGCTTTATGTAGCCTACAACAACATCTCTGACCTGAGCCAGCTGCCCTGGTTGGATCACCTCGAGGTTTTGGACCTGGAAGGGAACAACATTGAGGACATCAACCAGATACAGTACCTGGGACTTTGTGGCAAGCTGAGGTGCCTGACAGTGGAGGGCAACCTCATCTGTCTGAAGCCAACTGCAGAGGCTGCAGAGGTGAGGGCTTGGTTTGCACACGTGGGGTTCATTTCTGGCACTGCTCAGGATGGAAATGAGCAACATCTCTGCAGCTTCCTAGGGAGTGACCCCCAGTGCTGCCAGGGGGAGCAGCTCCCACCCCCAGTGCTGCCAGGGGGAGCAGCTCCCACCCTGAGCGATCCTGAGAGGTGCAGCTCTCGCCCTGAGTGCTGCCAGGGGGTGCAGCTCCCACCCTTCATGTCTGCTGACTTTGTCCTCTCGTGGTTGTTGTCTCCAAGGTCAGCACAAATTAAATGCAGACAGTGCTAAGGAAGGCTCAAGCTGAGAGAATCAGGAATGGTTTGGGTGGGAAAAGGCCTCCAAGCTCATCCAGTCCAACATCAGCCCAGCCCCACCATGGGCACCAAACCATAGCCCCAAGTGCCATGGCCACACCTTGCTGCAACACTTCCAGCCATGGAGACTCCACTACCTCCCTGGCCAGCCTCTGAGCATCTTTGTGGCCTCCTCTGGACCCTCTCCATCAGCTCCAGGTCTCTTTTGTGTTGGGGTCCCACAGCTGGTCCCAGCCCTGCAGATGAGGTCTCCCCAGAGCAGAACTTGTTCCTCACATCCAATCTCAACCTGCTCTGCTCTGGTTTGAAGCCATTGGCCTCGTCCTGTCCCTGCAGGCCTTTGGGAACAGTTCTTCTGCAGCCTTAGTGTAGCCCCTTCAGGCACTGGCAGGCAGCTCAGAGGTCCCCCTGGAGCCTTCTCCAGGCTGCACACCCTCAGCTCCCTCAGCCTGGCCCCACAGCAGAGCTGCTCCAGCCTCTGAGCATCTTCATGGCCTCCTCTGGACCCTCTCCATCAGCTCCATGTCCTTCCAAGCTGAGGGCTGCAGATCTGGATGCAGCAGTGCAGATGAGGTCTCCCCAGAGCAGAGCAGAGGGGCAGGATCCTCTCTCCAGCTCTGCCCACGCTGCTTTGGATGCAGCCCAGGCTGCCCTTGGCTTTCTGGGCTGCCAGTGCCCACTGCTGGCTCCTGCCCAGCTCCTCCCCTACCGGCACCCCTAAGTCCTTCTCATCTTCTGGCGCTTACTTCAGCTGTGTAGAAGCTCTTCTGTCGATCTCCTCTTTATCTGCAGGCTGGGCCGGCTGCAGCTGCTGCTCCCCCTCCGGGCAGCCTGTGAGCTCTCTGTAATCCATTTGCAGATGAGCTCATCTTGCCCTCTTGTCTGCACCGAGAGCAGCAGCCCCAGGAGAACCCCTGCAGCCTCTGCTGCTCTCCTGTAACCTGAGCCTAAGGTGATGCTGCTCTCCAGCAAGAAGAGGGCTGGAAGCTGGCAGTAGCCCAGGACTTCCTTAGAGCAGCCTGATGAGCAACTGATGGCATTGACCTGGACCTGAGCAAGGCCTTTGACACTGTCCCACACCACATCCTGGTCTCCAAGCTGGTGACACATGGGTTTGATGGATAAAGAAGTGGCTTGATGGCTGCACACAAAGAGTGGCTGTCAATGGCTCCATGGCCAAGTGGGGGCCAGGGACAACTGGAGTCCCTCAGTGGGGGCCTGGGACCAATCTTGTTCAGCATCTCTGTGGGTGCCATGGACAGAGGCACTGAGTGCAGCCTCAGCAAGTTTGCTGAGGGACCTGGACAGGCTGCAGAGGTGGGCACAAGCCAAGCTCAGGAGGTTCAACAAGGCCAAGTGCAAGGTCCTGCAGCTGGATGGAGGCAATGCCAAGCACAAATCCAGGCAGAGAATCTCCCTTGCCCTGCTGCCCACACTCTTCTTCATGCCCCCCAGGACTCCATTGGCCTTCTTGCCCACAAGAGCACATTGCTGGCTCATGTGGAACTTGTCCCCCAGCACTCCCAGACCCTTCTTCACAGAACTGCTCTCCAGCAGCTCCCCTCTCCCGTGTCCTGCTGCAAGAGATTGTTCCTCCCCAGCTGCAGGCCTCTACACTTGTCCTTGTTGGCCTTCATGAGGTTCCTCCTGCCCCACTCTCAGCCTGTCCAGGTCTCAGTGGATGGCAGCACAGCCTGAGGAGCTTCCCTCCACTGCTCCCAGTGAGTGGAGGTGAGTCAGGAGAAAGCTCAGTGCAAGGAAACTGCTGAGTGGATTTAACTGTTGGCTGCCATGTCCAGAAGCTGTCCCAAGGTCTATGGCAGTCATACAACCTGCACACTGCTCTTCTGCTGGAACACCACAGGCTCTTCCATCTCCACTTTCTCCATCCCTGCAGGTCTCAGGTTATAACTACAGAGCTGCAATCCAAAAGCTCATCCCTCACCTGCAGTACTTGGATGTGACACCCACCAGCCAGAGCCCTGGCCTTCCTCCCAGGGCAGCTCCTGGGGATTGGCTCCTCAGCAAGGAAGATGCTCCAGCTGGAGACATTTCATGGTTGGGTAGGTCAGGGTTTATTCCTCAGCTCCTGATGTGTGAAAGATGAAGAGCAGGTTCAGCTCTTCAAGCCCAACCTTTCATGATAGTCAAGGGACAAAGAGCATTGTGGGCAGGCATTGGTTAACCAGGGAGGTGGTGGAGTCCTCATGCCTGGAGCTGCTCAAGGAGTGTGTGGCCATGGCACTTGGCATAGTTTGATGCCCATGATGGTGCTGGGTTGATGGTTGGACTGGATGATCTGTGCCAAGCCAAAGCACTCTGTGGTTCTGGCATTCAGTGTATTGCATGCTTAAATAGTAGCTGCCCTGAGCTGGGCACTGAGGTCAGAACAACAGAACCAACTGCTAGGCAGAGGCAGCAGGAGCTGGGAGTCCATCCTCAGCCATCATCCTGCCTGAGCAGAGAACCAGAGAACCACTAAGTTCTAAGAGACCTTCAAGATCATCGAGTCCAGCCATGACCTCATGTCTTGGTTCTGGTTTAAATTCCCCAGAGACTCAAATGTAGTTAACAGAACCAACCACAGTTCATAGAATCACAGAACCAAGCAGGTTGGAAGAGAGCTCCAAGCTCAGCCAGCCCAACCTAGCACCCAGCCCTGTCCAATCAACCAGACCATGGCACTAAGTGCCCCAGCCAGGCTTGGCTTCAACCCCTCCAGCCACGGCCACTCCACCCCCCCCCTGGGCAGCCCATTCCAATGCCAATCCCTCTCTCTGCCAACAACTTCCTCCTCACATCCAGCCTAGACCTGCCCTGCCACAGCTTCAGGCTGTGTCCCCTTCTTCTGCTGCTGGCTGCCTGGCAGCAGAGCCCAACCCCACCTNCCCAGGCTGCCCTTGGCCTTCTGGGCTGCCAGTGCCCACTGCTGGCTCCTGCCCAGCTCCTCCCCCACCAGCACCCCCAAGGCCTTCTCTGCAGGGCTGCTCTCCATCTCCTCACCCCCAGCCTGCATTGATACCCAGGCCTGCCCTGCCCTAGCTGCAGAACCTTGCATTTTGCCTTCTTGAACCTCCTGAGCTTCTCCTCAGCCACCTCTGCCTATTTAGGTGGAATCTAAACATTATTTAGATCGAATCTAAATGTTCTTTAGATGTAATCTGCATACTTAGATTTCATCTGGATCTGTTCCCTCAGGTGACTCCCACAAGTATTTCCTGCAGCTCCATGGTGCAAGCAGGAGGAGGCAGATTCAGGCAGAGGGGAGGTGCCCCTTGGCTGCCAGTGTTGGGCATGTGCCAGCTGACACCGTGCCCCATGCCATGGACATTAGCCTGGCCTTGGGGAGGGAGAGATATGGGATTGATTTGAAAACCAGCACTGGAGTGAAATGGTTTTCTCTTTGCTTTCTTCCTCAGGACTCAGTCAAGTCATCTGTGGCAACCCCACCAAGGCCCTTGAAGCAAGGAGACCAAAGCTGGGTGTATGTTCTCCCTGCATGCTGCATGCTCCTACCTGCTGAACCCAGAAATCCTGGGACAAAATGGAACTCCTTGGGAGGGGGTTCACAACTCCTCCATGGAGAGACCAAAAGCTCCCAAGAGATCCATAGAATGAGTTGGGTTGGAAGGGACCTTGAAGACGATCTAGATCCAAGCCTCCTCCTGTGGGCAAAGCCTTGGAACTTGATGATCTTCACACTTCCACCAGCACAGGTTGCTCAAGGCACTCAGAGAAAGAGTTGGGCTGGAAGGAACCTTCAAGATCATCTAGATCCAAGCCTTCCCCCATAGGCAAAGCCTTGGAACTTGATGATCTTCAATCTTCCACCAGCACAGGCTGCTCAAGGCCTCATCCAGCCTGGCCTGGAACACCTCCAGGGAGGTTGTGGAGCACAGAATCACCCAATGTGATCACAGATCCAACCTACTTGATTCTGTGATCTAGTTCCAAGCCCCCTGCCAAGGGCAGGGACACCTCACACAGCAGCCTCACAGCAGCTTCTCCTGCTGCCCAGATTGATGCAGTACCTACCTGCATGTCCCTCACACGTGGATTCTGCCCAGCAATGTGCTTATTGCTAGAGCAAGAACTGGCTGCAGTTGCCCCCAGCACAAGCAGGACATGGAAGTGTTGGAGCCAGTCCAGAGGAGGCCACCAAGATGCTGAGAGGGCTGCAGCAGCTCT
The DNA here is from genome assembly GCA_013400475.1 of Tricholaema leucomelas. Taxonomy (NCBI): domain Eukaryota; kingdom Metazoa; phylum Chordata; class Aves; order Piciformes; family Lybiidae; genus Tricholaema lacrymosa; species Tricholaema leucomelas. Next base: position 26,027 of record WAAF01010956.1, on the reverse strand, counting down.
GCTCTGAGAACAGGCTGAGAGAATTGGGGCTCTGCAGCCTGGAGAAGAGAAGGCTTGGAGGAGACCTTGGAGTGGCCTTGCAGGATCTGAAGGGGGCTAGAGGAGGGCTGAGGAGGGACTATTGACAAGGTCTGGTGATGAGAGGAGGAGGAGGAAGAATGGGTTTGAAGTGGCAGAGGGGAGATTGAACCTGGATGTTAGGAAGAGGGTGGTGAGACCCTGGCACAGGTTGCCCAGGGAGGTTGTGGAGCACAGAATCACCCAATGTGATCTTTGATCCCATTCTGTGCTTCTGTGCTCCACAACCTCCCTGGAGGTGTTCAAGGCCAGGTTGGGTGAGGTCTTGAGCAACCTTTTCTAGTGAGAGGTGTCCCTGCCTATGGCAGGGGGGTTGGAACTGGCTGATCCTTGAAGTCTCTTCCAACCTAACCCATTCTATGATTCCAAACATCTACCAGCTAGAAAGAGAGCTGGGGACAGTTGCTCAAGACACACTAACTCCTGTCGTTTTTGCAGCCCTCTGCAGTGGGAGCTTTGCACCTGGGTGATGTGAGGACAGAAAACCTTTCTGGCTCTGGCTCTGGAGGAGGTCAGCAGCAGGAGGGTGAATCCCCTGACCTGGCAGCACAGAGAGAGCAGCACAAGAGGTGAGAAATTGATCTAGCAGCAGAGCAGGGCTGAAGGCTCTGCTGCAGTCATAGATTGAGCTCTTTGGCCATCTGCTGGTGGCTTCAGGGGACGGTCCTGGCCTCCAGCTTTCCACCTGCTGACTGGGCAAGGGGAGAAGAAACCTGGGCAAGCTCTGAGCTCCCTGTGGAGAGGCTGAAGGGCAGCAGTGGCGCGGTGGGGGCAAAGGAAATGACTTCCCTTAAGCACTGACACATGCTCGGAGCTGGCAGCAAAAGGGAGGAGGCTTTAGGGCCAACCAAGTGGAAGGCTGAAAGGAGAACTCTGTGCTGAGACTCCTCCATCTCAAAGCCAGAGGAGGGTCGTGCTGGGAGGACAGATGTCTTTCTCCGTGCTTATTTCACCAGAAGGGGTTTCATCTGCCCCATCTCATTGACTCATAGAATCAGTCAGAGCTGGAAGGGACCTCAAGGATCAGCCAGTTCCAACCCCCCTGCCATGCCCAGGGACACCCTACCCTAGAGCAGGCTGCACACAGCCTCAGCCAGCCTGGCCTGAAACACCTCCAGCCATGGGGCCTCAACCACCTCCCTGGGCAACCCATTCCAGCCTCTCACCACTCTCATGCTCAACAACTTCCTCCTCACCTCCAGCCTGACTCTCCCCACCTCCAGCTTTGCTCCATTCCCCCCAGTCCTGTCACTCCCTGACAGCCTAAAAAGTCCCTCCCCAGCTTTTTTGTAGCCCCCTTCAGATCCTGGAAGGCCACAAGAAGGTCACCTGGGAGCCTCCTCTTCTCCAGCCTGCACAGCCCCAACTCTTTCAGTCTGTGCTCACAGCAGAGCTGCTGCAGCCCTCTGAGCATCCTCCTGGCCCTGCTCTGGACACACTCCAGCATCTCCACATCCCTCTTGTCCCAGGGGCTCCAGAACTGGATGCAGTACTCCAGGTGGGGTCTCAGCAGAGCACAGCAGAGGGGCAGAATCCCCTCCCTGGCCCTGCTGGCCACACTTCTGCTGCTGCAGCCCAGGCTCTGGTTGCTCTCTGGGCTGCAAGTGCACACTGCTGGCTCCTGTTGAGCTTCTCCTCCAGCAGCACCCCCAAGTCCCTCTCCCCAGGGCTGCTCTCCAGCCACTCACTGCCCAGCCTGGAGTTGTGCTTGGCATTGCCCTGACCCAGCTGCAGGACCTTGCACTTGGCCTTGTTGACCCTCATGAGGTTCATGTCTCACTTCAGGACAGCTTCAGACAACCAAACACAGGCAGCTTAGATCTTTAAAATCACTTTCCCTAACCCCAGGGCAGAGAGAGATCACCTTGGGTGACCAATTCCACTGCCTAGGTGCTTGCCCCTTTGGCCAGGCTGGGACATCTTCACAGCTCCAAGGCCAGCTCAAGGTGTGGTGCTTGTTCTCCAGGGGCCTGCAAAGAGGTCAGCACCAAAAAGCCACCAGCAAGGAGAAGAGTGGAGACTGCAGCCTGGCTGCCAGCTGTGATGAGGAGTTGAGAGAGAGCAGTGATGAAGATCTGCTTGAAAGGATTTCACTGGATTCTTCTCATCACTCCTGGCTCTGCCAGACCCCCTCAGGTACTGGGCCTAAAGCTCTGAGGAAGGCTTAGCATGGGCTTGGGGACAGGAGCTGCTTTGTGAGCTAAAGCTCCCTGCTGTAAAGCAGCCACTTGGAGACATCACTGCAGAGCCAGAGCCTAAGTAACCCTTTTAGCTGCTAAGCAGAACATGGTGCCAGGCTGGGGACACCATGGCAGCCCAGAATGGCAGCATGATGAGGGCTGGAAGTGACCTCTGGAGATCATCCAGTCCAAGCCCCTGCCAAAGCAGGGCACCCACAGCAGCCTGCCCAGCAGCACAGTGCCCAGGGGGGGTTGGAAGCTCTCCACACAAGCAGACTCCACAACCTCTCTGGGCAGCCTGCTCCAGGCCTCCAGCACCCTCACACCAAACAACTTTCTCCTCCTGCTCACAGGGAACCTCCTGGGTGCCAGTTTGACTGGGAGAGACCTTCCAGATCATCAGATCCAACCCTTACCCCAGCACTGCCAGGGCACCACTGCACCATGGCCCTCATCACCGCATCAACACACATTTGAAACTCCTTCAGGGATGGAGACTCCACCACTGCCCTGAGCAGCCTCATCCAGTGCCTGGCTGGTGAGCAGCTCCAGTTTGGGGCTGGTGAGCAGCTCCAGTTTGGGGCTGGTGAGCATCTCCCGTGCCAGGCTGGTGAGCAGCTCCCGTGCCAGGCTGGTGAGCAGCTCCCGTGCCAGGCTGGTGAGCAGCTCAGTGCCAGGCTGGTGAGCAGCTCAGTGCCAGGCTGGTGAGCAGCTCAGTGCCAGGCACACCACCAGCAGTGCCAGAGGGAAACTGCCCAGTAACCCAACCAACCACTGTCAGAGGAAACAAATCCACTGTGGTCCCCTGGACATGTCTGCCCCTAGAGCTGCATCACAGAGGGTTCTCCACGAGCTGGCACTGCCCAGGCTGCTCCTTGAGAAGTAAGATGGCCTGGTAAATCCCTGCCCTTCTCCCTGCTCTTTCAGGTTCTTCCCAGGCTCAGGAGGCTGCAGTGTTCCCCAGCCTGATCCCTTGTCTCATTCCATCCCCTCCCAAAAGCCCTTCACCTGCATCTCTAACACCAGCAAGACCCTGGAGAAGGAGGAACCACAGAGGAAGGTGCCTAAAACTACCCAACCAGGAAGACTGGCACTGGATGCAGCCATGCCAGCCAAGGGCTCATCAGGAAGCTTCTACCCAGTCTGTGGGCAAGGACCTTGCTCTTCTGGGCCACTGCAGCCTGCAGGCAGCCTGCAGATCCCCGGGGCAGGGCCAGAGTGCAGCGAGCACCGAGCGGGCACAGCCTGCTGGCTGCAGCATCAGGTATGGGCACAGCAGGCAGCACTGCCTGCAGCCTGACTGGGCACAGCAGGAGGGGCTCCATGGCAGGAGGGAGCAGGTTTGTGTCTGGAGGCTCCTGCTCCTTCTGCACAAAGAACTGTTAGAGATTCACAGGTGGCATCAGGCTGGAGGTGTTCAGAGAATGAGCAGAAGTGGCACTCTGGGCCCCTGGTATGGTGGTCAAGGAGGTGTTGGGTCCAAAGTTGACGATCTTGGAGGTCTTTTGCAACCTCTCCTGATTCTGTGATCCCCTCCTAGCTACTGAAATGCCAACATCATGCCCAGGGAGAGCATTTTAGAATCATAGAGTGGGTTTGGTTGGAAAAGACCTTTGAGCTCACCAAGTCCAACCAGCACTGCCAGGCCACCACTAAACCATGTCCCTCAGGCACAGTCTTGCCCTGGTGATGTCTTCAGGGCATAGAAAAGCCACTTGAAATATAAGGGAGTGGCTTTGGTGTGCCAGAGTTGGCAGCTCTGATTCCTCACAGCTTCACAGAATGCATTGGGATGGAAGGGACCCTCCAAGGGCATCCTGCCCAACCCCCTGCAGGCAGCAGGGACACCTCCAGCCAGAGCAGGCTGCACAGGGACACAGCAAGGCTGAGATCAGATGGGGCCTCAAGCACAGCTCTGGGCAGCCTGTGTCAGCCTCTCCCCACCCTCACTCTGCACAACTTCCTCCTCAGGGGAGGAGAGAGGCTGGCACAGGCTGCCCAGGGCTGTGCTTGAGGCCCCATCCCTGGAGCCATTCAAGCTGAGCCTTGCTGTGTCCCTGTGCAGCCTGCTCTGGCTGGAGGTGTCCCTGCTGCCTGCAGGGGGGTTGGGCAGGATGCCCTTGGAGGGTCGCTTCCATCCCAATGCATTCTGTGGATCTGTGAACCATTTTGGCTGGAAGAGCCCTTTCAGCTCACCCAGCCCAACTCTGCCAAGGCTGGTGCCAAGCCATGGCCCTCAGCACCACATCTCAGCTTCAGTGGCAGAGCTGGGGAGGAGATTGCAGCACTCCAGACTCAGAGCACTGTTTCATCCCAGGCTTTCCTTCTCTTTCCTCAGGCCCACCATGAATGAGAGCCCTCCTGGAGAGACCAACCAGCAGCTCTCAGCTGTCTGCTCAGCCCCAGAAGCCTTGCAGAGGTCTGGGCTGCTGAGCACCACTTGGCCCCTGACTGCCAGGGCCAAGCTGCCATCCTTGCCAGACAGACCCATAGCCTCAGCAGCTCAGAGCACACACCCCCAGGCCTAGAAGATGTGGAGCCCTGATCACAGCACAGTCTTGAAGGCCTCATGCTACCTTCCTGCTGCTTCTGCAGCCAGAGCTGTGCAAGTGGAGCAGTTCAAACGATTTGCCTCACTTCAGGCTTCAGCTGGCCCCAGGGACTTGGAGCTTAAAGAGCATCCCTGAGCATCAGAGGAGCTCCTCAGCCTCTCAGGACAGAACCATGTGGTGATTCTAGCAGGCTTCGTGCCCTAAAGCAGAGCAAGTCCTGACCTCTTCCCTCTCTCCCACCCTGTGAGTTAGGCAGGGCTGTGATCCAAGCCATGGAGCCTGCTGTGAGTGGTGTGGGCTGGACAGGAGGCATTCCCTGGCTGAGCAGCAGCCTCACAGTGTAGCTTTTGGAACCCTGGGTCCCCTGCAAGGGACAAAGCCAAGGGCTGGAGAGGTCAGGGAGAGCCCTGAGTGCTGTCCCAGGAAGTGCCCAAGGGGGCTGAGTGGTTTCAGAGCTCCAACTCCCACCAGCTCTCACCCCACTCATAGCTACCCGAGGTCCTTGTGGCCTTGTAGGGCTGCACACAACCTCTTAGGGTGGTAAGGCACTGGAATGGGTTGCCCAGGGAGGTTGTGGATGCTTCCTCCCTGGAGGTGTTTAAGGCCAGGCTGGATGAGGCCTTGGGCGAGCTGCTCTAGTGGGAGGTGTCCCTGCCTGTGGCAGGGGGTTGGAGCTGGATGATCCTTGAGGTCCCTTCCAACCTAAACCATTCTATGATTCTATGATTCTTCCTCCTCTCCACTCTCACTCTCCCCTCTCCCAGCTCAAAGCCATTGTCCCTTATCCTGGCACTCCCAGCCCTAGACCAAAGTCCCTTCCCAGCTCTCCTGGAGCCCCTTCAGGTACTGGAAGGATGTTCTAAGAGCTCTCTGGAGTCTCCTCTGAACAGCCCCAGCCCTCCCAGCCTGTCCCCACAGGCTAGAGTGAGATGCCTGTCACCTCTGTCCCCAAAGAGGAAAATGCTGGCCTGAAGACTGTCCAGCCAGCTGAGAGCTGACTCAGGTGGGAGAGGTCCTGCATAGGAGGTCTCTTGCTGTCACTTAAAGACAGCCTTGTGGTGACAGCCTTGATCCAACCTCAGGGGCACTGCAGACATGGTTTAGAGTCACAGAACAATAGAATCAGTCAGGGTTGGAAGGGACCACAAGGATCAGCCAGTTCCAACCCCCCTGCCATGCCCAGGGACACCCTACCCTAGAGCAGGCTGCACACAGCCTCAGCCAGCCTGGCCTTAAACACCTCCAGCCATGGGGCCTCAACCACCTCCCTGGGCAACCCATTCCAGCCTCTCACCACTCTCATGCTCAACAACTTCCTCCTCACCTCCAGCCTCACTCTCCCCACCTCCAGCTTTGCTCCATTCCCCCCAGTCCTGTCACTCCCTGACAGCCTAAAAAGTCCCTCCCCAGCTTTTTTGTAGCCCCCTTCAGATCCTGGAAGGCCACAAGAAGGTCACCTGGGAGCCTCCTCTTCTCCAGCCTGCACAGCCCCAACTCTTTCAGTCTGTGCTCACAGCAGAGCTGCTGCAGCCCTCTGAGCATCCTCCTGGCCCTGCTCTGGACACTCTCCAGCATCTCCACATCCCTCTTGTCCCAGGGGCTCCAGAACTGGATGCAGTACTCCAGGTGGAGTCTCAGCAGAGCAGGGAAGAGGGGGAGAATCCCCTCCCTGGCCCTGCTGGCCACACTTCTGCTGCTGCAGCCCAGGCTCTGGTTGCTCTCTGGGCTGCAAGTGCACACTGCTGGCTCCTGTTGAGCTTCTCCTCCAGCAGCACCCCCAAGTCCCTCTCCCCAGGGCTGCTCTCCAGCCACTCACTGCCCAGCCTGGAGTTGTGCTTGGCATTGCCCCGACCCAGCTGCAGGACCTTTCCCTTGGTCCTGTTGAACCTCCTGAGCTGGTCCTGTGCCCACCTCTGCAGCCTGTCAGATTTTAGCTCTTCCCTGGTTTCTCTACATCTCAGGACCAAGTGTGGTGACCCAAGGGGAGCTTTAGCTTGATCTCAGGCAGGCAGCAGCAGCAGCAGCAGGGGCTTGCTCTGACCAGTCCCTCAGACAAGACATCTGCCCCTGCCATGTCCTCTGCCCCATCAGAAGCCCCACAACCAGAGCAGATGCCCAGCTGCAGCCCAGCCTGGCGGTGCCAAGCTCCTGGGAGGAGCTGAGGTCGGTTCGCAGCACACCAGGGGATGGCGACCTCGGCTCAGCATCCTGCGGCACGGCACAGCGCCGGGCGGGGCAGCCTGCCCGGGACACCTCTGCCCGGCTCCTGCGATGGCATCAGGCATGGGCAAGCTCTGCCTGAGCAGGGCACCACTGCCCAGCAAAAGGAACATCTCTGCCCTGCTCCCGCACTGGCATCAGGCATGGGCAAGCTCTGCCTGAGCCAAAACACAGCCATGCTGCCCGTGGGGGTGGTGCTGAGGTTTGCCCTGTGCCGATCAAACCCACCCAGCCCGGGGCAGTGCTGGGGCTGTACCAGCTGCCCCCTCATGGAGCCACAGCATCGTCAGGCCTGATAGGAGGGAGAAAGCAGAAGTGGAAGTGCTCTGGGAGCAGGAGGTGGAAGCCCTCGGGAGATCTGCTGCAGGAGGAAGGTGCTGAGCGAGAGGCAGCAGCACTCTGCCGTGGGCAGTGCCTGGGGAGATGAAGAGGGCAGAGTGGGAGCACCACAGCAGCCTGGCACAGGAGGAGAAGCAGCTGCTGGCCCCATCACAGTCACAGGACAGGCTGAGGTGAGAGGGAGCTCCAAAGCTCATCCAGGCCAACCCCCTGCAGCCAGCAGGGACATCCTCCACTAGAGCAGGTTGCCCCCAGCCCTATCCAGCCTCACCTGCAGTATCTGCAGGGATGACTGTGCAGGGACCACCCAGCTCAGGCTTCCGTGGGTGTCTCTAGGACGTGCTGGAGGAGTGCTGGCTGGGGTAGGCAACACATTGCCTTACTCACAGCTCCCACCTAGGAGGAGGCAGCCCTGGCAGGAGGTGTGTGTGAGGAGCTGTGCCAGCTCCCACCGGCGAGCTGGCAGCTCCATCTGGCTCTGCTGTGGTGCAGCTCTGTGGAGCTGGTGAGGGCAGCCCCTGGGGCCTTTGGGTGCTGTGTTGGGAGCAGGTGAGGAGGAGGAGGAGGAGATGGGACACGTGTGCCCTGCACTGCCAAGGTCCTGTTGGAGGGTGCTGACCTGGCACTAAAGCAACCACTCGATGGTGGTGGATTTAGGGTCCCGTTTGCAGTGTGTTGTGGTGCTCAGCTGGAGGGGAAGGGGCTGTGGGGGCTGCAGCTGGTGCAAGCACAGGGACCTGTGGGTGTCATGACCAGGAGCCTTCAGCCCACAGTGACCCAACAGCATTTGCCCTACAGTGAAGTCTCTTCGTGGCTCTGATCATTGTCACAGCTGTGGAGTTCATTCCATCCTGGCTGTGGAGCTCATCCCAGAACCTGCAGGCTTAGCTTTAGAGGGACAGTCTGAAAAGAAACACTTCAGAGATCTCTCAGGTTTGGAGAAAGCCTCACAGAGCATCCAGTCCAGCCTTCCACCCAGCCCCACCATGGGCATCAAACCATGGCCACAAGTGCCATGGCCACAGCTTGCTGCAACACCTCCAGCCATGGGCACTCCACCACCTCCCTGGGCAGCCTGTGCCAAGCCCTCACCACTCTTGAAGCTCCTCTCAGGGAGCTGCAGAGAGCAATGAGCTCTGCCCTCAGCCTCCTCTTCTCCACACTGCACACCCCCAGCTCCCTCAGCTGCTCCTCCCCAGCCCTCTTCTCCAGACCCTTCCCCACTTTTGCTGCCCTTCTCTGCACCTGCTCCAGCCTCTGCTGCCCTTGTTGATGGGGCTGGGTACGTCTGGGGGCAGGTGAGGGCAGTTGAGAGCCCTCTGCAGAGCAGGAGCAGGGGGTAGAGCCCTGTGCCATGTCTGAGCCGTGGAACCACCCCAGCGATCAGACAGCAACCTCCTCTCCTGGGGATGTCACCTTGCCAGCAGCCAGCCAGAGGGTGCCGAGGGGAGGGCTGGTGCTGACCTTTGCTTTGGAGAAGAGACAGCAGCACCCAGAGCTGGGCTGTGCCTCTGCAACCTAAGGAAACCCAAGGGTGGCTGAGTCAGCCTGTGAGCAGCACACCTGGCACCAACCAAGGCACCAGCTGCAGGGCCGGGAGCCTGTGCTCAGCCTGGCTGCCTGCAGACACCTGCAGGTGTGGAGGAGTTCCCAAGACCTGGGAACTGCAGATCACAGAAGCCAGAACCTCAGCAGGGTGAAGTTGGAAGGGACCTCTGGGTCCAGCCCAGCCCCCTGCCAAAGCAGGGCACCCACAGCAGCCTGCCCAGCAGCACAGTGCCCAGGGGGGGTTGGAAGCTCTCCACACAAGCAGACTCCACAACCTCTCTGGGCAGCCTGCTCCAGGCCTCCAGCACCCTCACACCAAACAACTTTCTCCTCCTGCTCACAGGGAACCTCCTGGGTGCCACTTTGTGCCCAGTGCCCCCTGTGCTGTCCCTGGGCACCACTGACAAGAGTCTGGCCCCAGGCTCTTGCCCCCCACAGCTCCTTTAGCTGTTGCTGAGCATTGCTCAGCTCCCCTCTGGGGCTGCTCTTCTGCAGGCTCTCAGCCCCAGGGCTCTCAGCCTTTGCTCCTCACAGAGCTGCTCCAGGCCCCTCAGCAGCTCTGCAGCCTGCCCTGGGCTCTCTCCAGCAGTTCCCTGTCCCTCCTGAACTGGGGAGCCCAGAACTGGACCCAGTGTTCCAGATGCAGCTTCACCAGGGCAGAGCAGAGGGGCAGGAGAAGCTCCCTTGCCCTGCTGCCCACACTCTTCTTCATGCCCCCCAGAACCTCACTGGCCTCTTGCCCACAAGAGCACATTGCTGGCTCACAGGGAACTTGGCCCCCAGCACTGCCAGGTCCCTCTCCTTGGAGCTGCTCTCCAGCAGGTCCCCCCTCCCCTGCACTGCTGCAGGAGGTTGTTCCTCCCCAGCTGCAGGACTCTGCCCTCTCCCTGGGTAAACTTCATGAGGTTCCTCTCCCCCAGCTCTCAGCCTGCCCAGGGCTGACTGGATGGCAGCACAGCCTGAGGGGTGCCAGCCTCTGCTCCCAGCCTGGTACCATCAGCAGACTGCCTGAGGCTCCACTCTCTGCCTTCATCTAGGGTCACTGATGAAGATGTTGAACAAGACTAGACCCAGGACTGACCCCTGGAGAACACCACTGGCCACAGGCCTCCAACCAGGCTGCACCACTGACCACAGCCCTCTGATGGGAGAAGGTGGGTTGGAACTAGATGATTTTTGAGGTCTTCTAAACCATTCCATGATCTGCAGCTTGCCACTGCTCCTACATCCTGCTTGGGGCACAGCAGTGTCCAAAGTGGCTGTGAAACCCAAGGCAGCTCCTCTGGACCAAGGAGAGAAAGGCTGGAAGGAAGAAAAAGCCTTTTGGAAGTGTTTACTCTTCAGCAGCTCCCCCCACCTTGGGCTGGGGGGGGGTCTCAGGGCTGAGAGGCAGAGAGAAAGGAGTCGTTGACCTGATGTTAACCTCCAGCTGCCAACCCTTCAGCTCCCTGCTGCTCACATGCCACTGCTTAATCCAGGAGGAAAAGAAGCACAAAGCCTGCTGCAACCTGAACCCTCGCAGCAGCATTTGGCTCCAAGCAGGCTTTTTTCACCCTGCCAGTGCAGCAGCTCCAGATTTGCTTCTGCTGCCTTCCTGGGATGCTCCAGAAGTGCAGGTGAGTTGCCAGGCCCTCAGCAGCAGCATGCCCTGGGCTCCCAAACTGCAAGCCAGGCATGGTTTTTGCCCTCATGAGAACCTGCAAGGCCCTCTCTGGGTGGTTGCATGGTCCTTGTTCAGAGCCAGCCTGAGCTGGTACCCAACGGGCACAAGCGACAGACCCAAGGCGGCTGTTGGTTGGTGCCTGGCACCTCCTGTTGGGAGGGAGGTGGCAATCCCAGCAGGCCATCATCCTGTGCATCCAGAAGAAGGGAAGGTCAGAGGGACAGCCCAGGAGGCCATCACATGGGGAGCAGCAGGGAGCAGAGGGCAGGCTGAGCTGCAGCTAGATGCCTGTGCAGCCGCCACTTCAGTAAGCATCCTGAGCTGCCTGAGTTAGCAGCTGGCACCCACTGCCCCGGGGGCTGGCATGGGGGCTGGCTGAGGTCTCCTCTTGCCAGCTGGCAGCAGTGTTTTCCCATCTGGCAAACAGATCAGAGGAGGCAGAAGGGTGGCTCTGTGAGGTGGGGTTGGTGGTGGAGAAACAGCCACGGGGAAGGCTGGGTGAGCTTGGAGCCGCCTGATCCTCTGCAGACCTGGGGGACTTGTCCTCAGTGGGACAGCCTCTGCTTCTGCTGAGGGCAACAAATCCCACCCTGTGGGGGCACTGCAGGTTTGCTTGATGGAGGCTAGCAGCTGAGGACACCACCTGCAAGGAGGAACCACTCACCTGTGGGCATCACCCGGGCTGTGAGCTGTAGGATCCTAATGGGACAAGGCTGAGGTCTGCATGGAGTAAGGAGATCTCCTGTAGGAGGTCAGAACAAGGCTCTGAAGCTCTGAGCATCCTAGGAAGCCTTCAGGAAGCAGTAGGTGGTGAGAGTCTGGCACAGGCTGCCCAGGGAGGCTGTGGCTGCCTCCTGCCTGGAGGTGTTTAGAGCCAGGTTGGATGAAGTCTTGGGCAGCCTGTGCTGGTGGGAGGTGTCCATGCCCGTAGCAGAGGGCTTGGAACTAGATGATCTTCAAGGTCCCTTCCAACCCAACTCATTCTGTGAGTACCTTGAGCACCCTGTGCTGGTGGGAGGTGTCCCTGCCCATGGCAGGGGGTTGTAGCAGATGATCTGTGAGCTCCTTTCCAACCTGAGCCATTCTGTGCTTCTAGGACTCATGCTGGAGTTCCAAACTCCTCTGCAGTAATTCACCCTACCCTGAAAGTCAAACCTAGCCTCAGACTTTGGGTCCTGAGGTGAACTTTGCTGCAGGTGAGGCTGTGCTGTGCCTCTGCCCTGAGGGATAAAAACTCTTTCTGATGATTTTGGTCATGGTTGGGGGCTGTTGTTTTTTTGCTGCAGTCTCTCCTTCCTCTTGGCCCAGCTGCAAATCCTCTTGCAGGGCTCAGCTCTAATCTTTTCCTTTGGCAGCTAAAACCATTATCTTGATTGTTTCAGGGCTTGGCTCCTTCCTCTTACATCTCCTAATTGGATTTTTACTCCCCAATCCATTTAGCCTCTTCTTTGCATTCCTTAGCCCCTCTGAACCCCAGGGCAGCCCTCTCCCCGTTTGCCGCTTCCCGCACCGAGTTCTGCTCCTCTCCCCACGCTGCTGGGATTCCTCTCCTCTCCCTCAGCTCCATGCCTGTGCCTTGCCAGAGCAATGGCTCCCAGCTGGCTGTAGGAGCATGCTGATGGCATCACAGAATCCCAGCATGGTGGGGTTGGAAGGGACCTCTGGAGATCACTTGGAGTCACCCAGGGATGGAGCTCAGGAGGTTCCACCTCAACGTGCAGAGAAGCTTTGGTATGAGGGTGCTGGAGGCCTGGAGCAGGCTTGTGGAGTCTCCTTCTCTGGAGACTTTTGAGCTCCATCTGGATGCATCCCTGTGTGATGTAGCACTGCAGGTGAGGGCAGAGTGATGTGTGGGGCTGGGCAGCAGAGGCTCTTGGCTAAAGAACGAGACCCAGGTCCTCTGGAGTATTATGTAGCCCCTTTAGGCACTGGCAGGCTGCTCTAAGGTCTCCCTGGAACCTTCTCTTCTCCAGGCTGAACACCTTCAGCTCCCTCAGCCTGTCCTCACAGCAGAGCTTCTCCAGCCCTTGGATCATCTCTGTGGCCTCCCCTACACCATCAGCTCCATATCCCTCTTGTGCTGAGGGCTCCAGAGCTGGATGCAGCACTGCAGGTGAGGGCAGAGTGATGTGTGGGGCTGGGCAGCAGAGGCTCTTGGCTAAAGAGTGAGACCCAGGTCCTCTGGAGTATTTTGGTATCTCACATGCTTTGGTTGTGCCTGGAGGCAGGACTCATCTCCCACCCAAGATGAGGCACGTGGCTGTGCCTGCTTATACCTGGCTCCCTCCTACATGGAGGAGATGGCACCTCCAGGGGCTGAGTCAGACACAAGTGGCTCTCAAGCCTGCTTTTGCCATTGCCTGAACATCTCCCCAGAAGACTGGGACCCAGGAGGAGCTGACTGTGATGAAACCTCAGCTGAAAGAAGGTGAGTTGAGGGCTGGAAGTTCCTTCCTGACTTGGGTAGGGAGAGTAGAGGGCAACATTTCTAACCCATGTGCCAGAAGTGCCATCTAGAATGACTTGGCTCAATGTCAACCTCATGAAGCTCAACAGGGCCAAGTGTAAGGTCCTGCAGCTGGGGCAGGGCAATCCCCAGCACAAATCCAGGCTGGGGGAGGAGTGGCTGAGAGCAGCCTGCAGAAGAAGGCCTTGGGGGTGTCAGTTGGTGCCAAAGTGCCCAGGAGCCAGCACTGGTGGCTGGCAGCCCAGAGCCAGCTGTGTGCTGGCTGCAGCCAGAGCAGGGAGAGCAGCAGCACAGGGAGGGGATTCTGCCCCTCCAGTCTGCTCTGCTCACACCTCACCTGCAGCACTGCCTCCAGCTCTGGGAACCCAGCACAGGAAGGACCTGGAGCTGCTGGAGAGGGTCACAGAATCATAAAAGCATAGAATGTNGCTGTTCCATTCCCTTCAGCATCATTGTGGCTCTGGGCTGGACTCTCCCAAGCAGTTCTGTGTCCCTCTTGAACTGGGGGCTCAGAACTGGACACAGTAGTGCAGATGTGGCCTCAGCAGGGCAGAGCAGAGGGGCAGGAGAACCTCTCTCCACCTACTCACCACAGCCCTTCCAATCCAGCCCAGAATGGCATTGTCCCTCCTGGCCCCCAGAGCTCATTGCTGGCTCATGGTCACCCTCCCACCCACCAGGACCCCCAGAGCCTTTTCCCCATTGCTGCCTTCCAGCAGCTCAGTCCCCAACCTCTCCTGCTCCCTGGGGTTGCTCTTTCCCAGGTGCCAGACTCTCCCCTTGCCCTTGTTCAGTTCCATTCCATTTATCCCTGCCCAGCTCTCAGCCTGTCCAGGCCTGGCTGAATGGCAGCACAGCCTCCTGCAGTGGCAAAGGGATCACCCAGACCAATCCCCCTGCCACATCAAGAGAATCAAGAGTATTGTTTGGGTTGGAAAAGCTCTTTAAGATCCAACCATCAACCCAGCCCCACCATGGCCACCAAACCATGGCCACAAGTGCCATGGCCACAGCTTGCTGCAACACCTCCAGCCATGGGCACTCCACCACCTCCCTGGGCAGCCTGTGCCAAGCCCTGAGCACTCTGCAACAAAGACATTTGTCCTCCTCTCCAACCTAACCCTCCCCTGGCACAATTTCAGGCCAGTTCCTCTCCTTCCATCACCTGAGACCAGGCAGCAGAGCCCAACCCCCAGCTCACTGCAGCCTCCTCGCAGGGAGCTGCAGAGAGCAAAGAGCTCTGCCCTCAGCCTTCCCAGAGAAGCTCCTGGAGTCTCCAGACAGGGTTCGGTGGTCAAGACAAGCAGCTCTTTCCCTTCCCTTCCCTTTTCCCCTTCCCTTCCCATTTTCCCTTCCCTTTCCTTTTTCCCTTCCTTTTCCTTTTCCTTCCTGTCCCTTCCCTTTTTCCCTTCCCTTCCCCTTCCCCTTTCCCTTTCCTTTTCCTTCCTGTCCCTTCCCTTTTTCCCGTCCCTTCCCCTTCCACTTTCCCTTTCCCCTTCCCTTTTCCCCCTCCCTTTTTCCCTTTCCTTTCCTTCCCTTTTTCCCTTCCCTTCCCCTTCCCCTTTCCCTTCCCCTCCCCCTTTCCCTCCCCCCTCCCCCTTCCCCCCCCCCCCCCCCTCCCCCCTCCCCCCCCCCCTCCCCCCTCCCCCCCCCCCTCCCCCCTCCCCCCCCCCCTCCCCCCTCCCCCCCCCCCTCCCCCCTCCCCCCCCCCCTCCCCCCTCCCCCCCCCCCTCCCCCTCCCCTTCCCCCTTCCCTGCTCCTTTCCTTCGCCTTTCCCCTTCCCTTCTCTTTTTCTCTTCCCTTCCCCTTCCCCTTCCGCTTCCCCTTCCCTTCCCGGTGGCTCCTTTTTTGGCAGCAGCAGCAGCGGCGGCGGCGGCGGCTGGCAGCGATCGGCGGGGCCGGGGGTGCGGCGGGGCCGGGGGGGACTCGCCGGGGCCAGGCGCACAAAGGCAGCTCCCCACGGGCTGTGTGACCACGGGCACGCTTTTGTGGCTCAAAGAAAGGGAGGATGACGTGGGGCTGGTGCTCCCCAGCCCCCGGGGCTGATTGGTCCCGGCTCGGGTTTGAACGCCGAAGGTGTCCTGGCAACGAGAAGCGCAGCAACCAGACTTTGCCGTCCTTGCTCCCGGGAGCCCGCTGGATGCTGGGCACAGGCAGGGCACACGGAGCCAGGAGCTGCCGGGCATAGGCAGGGCACACGGAGCCAGGAGCTGCCGCCAGCCTCCTCCAGGTACCCCCTGCGCCGTCCTGCTCGGATGCTCGAATGAGTTGTGCCCAGTGCCAAGCGAGTGCTGTCGGTGTTGGCTTTGCCCGTTGCTCAGCGGGCATCTGCGCTGCTGCCCTGCAGCTGAGGAGCTGAGGTTAAGTGGGAGGAAGGCAGTGAAGTCACTGGGGGCTTGGAGGGAGGGTGCGGGTCTAGAAACTCACTGTTCAGTGGAGCTTGCGGGAGGGATGCTCGGGGAGAAGCTGTGCGAGGAGAGGGAGGGTGAGGGGCCGTGGGGGGAGGAAGGGGCAGGTGATGTTGCGCAGGACAGGGCTCCTCCGGTTGATCAAAGCGATGCCAGCCCCGCGAGAAGATGTGCCAGAAGGTTTGGGTCGAAGGGAAAGAGATTTTCAAGCTGCCGGAGAGAGCAGCTCGCTGTGACCCACCCGAGGTCCAGCCCCGCCGCAACTGGGGTGGAGTGGTGAGGAGAGGCAGAGTTCCCCCCCCAGGACACAACTGCGTGCCGAGAAGCAAAGGGTGTTGGGGGGAAAGTGTGGTGAAGTAAGGGGATGGGTGGGAGCGGGGATGCAGGCAGCTACCAGCTCTGCTCCCACTTCTCCAGTGGGAGGGCTGGACACGAGGCGGAGGCACCCGGCACAGCTCACGGAGCAAAGCTGGCAGTGCCACACGTGGGAATCCATGTGCCAGCCCGTGGTGGAGCAGCTCCGAGCTGGCCCAACAGGAGAAACCCCTTCCGCGGGAGGGTTTCTCCATCCCGAAGCATCCTCCTGGCTCGGTGGCAAAGGAACTGGTGCCCGGCATGGATTTGTGTGTCGAAAAGCAGCTCCGCAGCAGCTCAGGGGATTCTTGGCGCTGCAAGCGGTGGGGGATGGAAGGAGGCTGACAATGCCAAGGCTTTTCGGGTCACCACTTGTGTGTTTGTCAGGGCATGAGGCTGGAGGGTCCCTGAACAAGCCTTTCCCACAGACCTGGAGGCATCAGGAGGCTCAGAGATGCCTCCTTGCAGACGAGCAGTTCCTCAGCATGCTGGTGGCAGGCAAAGGCAGAAGGGCATCACCAAATGAGGGGTTCGCTGGCAGCTGGGGCAGAGGGAGGGTCCTCGGGCTGAGGAGGGGATTGTTGGGTTTGCCCTATCCCTGAGACAGCATTGGGAAGCTTTGTCCAGAGATCCCCTGGGATCACACATGGCATAGGGCACAAGCTTTGGCAAAGTGACCGCAGCCATGCAGCTGTTTACCTCTCCTCAGCAAGAGCAGAGCAGGATCTGTCCTGCTGTGGCTGCCTCCAGGAGGCAAGCCCGTGGCAGGGGGCTTGGAACTAGATGGTCTTCAATCTCCCACCAGCACAGGTTGCTCAAAGCCTCATCCAACCTAGAATCACGGAATCAGTCAGGGTTGGAAGGGACCACAAGGATCAGCCAGTTCCACCCCCCCTGCCATGCCCAGGGACACCCTACCCTAGAGCAGGCTGCACACAGCCGCAGCCAGCCTGGCCTGAAACACCTCCAGGGATGAGGCTTCCATCACCTCCCTGAGCAACCCATTCCAGGCTCTCTCACCTGATCTCAAACACTTCCAAGGCTGCTGCTGCTGCTCCTCCTGCTTGCACCAGCAGCTCTCCCTGCTCCGGGGCAGCTCGAAGCAGCCTCGGATCTCCAAAGGGTTAAACCAAGCACATTCTTCAGCCTTTATTAAGCCCAGGAGGAGCAACAGCCCGGCTGAAGGGCAAGTGAGAGGAGAACACAGCCACACCTCGCTGACCACCAACAGGATCCCATCCAGCTTCCACTCTGTCTCCTAACAGAGGCAGCTTCTGAAGGGGGAGCGCTGGTCCCAGCCAGGCAGGACTGTCCCAAGACAGTCATTAAGTGACTTTGCCTTTCCCGGTGTGTTATGGCTGCAAGGCTGCCTGCTGCTGACTCCCAGCAGCTGCCTTTTCATCCGAGTGGGATCCCCAGTTTATGGCAGCCCTGCTGGGTTTGACCTGTTCGCAGTGGCCCCAGCGAGCCAGAGCTGGGCTGCAGGTGGCCAATCCCCTCCCAGCTGGCTAATGAGGGTTATTTACATCAGGTGCTGGGAGCTGGCAGTGATGATGATGATGGTGATGATGATGTGGTGATTAGGGTGGCTTGATGGGACACAAGGCAGCTGGGTAATTGCTGGCCAGGTAGTGAACTCCCAGGTTAATTGCAGCCTAGCTGCAGAGGTGCGTTGGCAGAGCTGGGAGGTGTGTAAGGGGACAGTCACTGTCTGCAGAGGCCAGGGTTGAATCATGGCCAGCAGGTGAGCCCTCCTCACCCAGCAAAAGAGGGCTTGGGCTGTTGTTCTTTCCTCCTGCTTTCTTAAAGAGGAAGCACTGGTGGTGAGACCTGTGCCCCTGGCAGGCTGTGCCACTTCCTTCTCTTGGTGCCCTCCAAACGCTGTCCAGAAGTCTTCTGTTTGAGGAATCATAGAATCAGGGTTGGAAGGGACCACCAGGATCATCCTGCTGCCATGGGCAAGGGCACCTCTCACTAGATCAAGTTGCCCACAGCCACATCCAGCCTGGCCTTAAACACCTCCAGGGATAGGGTTTCCAGCACCTCCCTGGACAACCTGTGCCAGTCTCTTACCATCCTCACAGCAAACAACTTCTACCTAACGTCCTTAGAACCATAGAATCAGTCAGGGGTGGAAGGGACCACAAGGAGCAGCCAGTTCCAGCTCCCCTGCCATGCCCAGGGACACCCTACCCTAGAGCAGGCTGCCCACAGCCTCAGCCAGCCTGGCCTTAAACACCTCCAGCCATGGGGCCTCAACCACCTCCCTGGGCAACCCATTCCAGCCTCTCACCACTCTCATGCTCAACAACTTCCTCCTCACC
>WAAF01010953.1:0-20557 GCA_013400475.1 Tricholaema leucomelas | reverse complement strand
TTTTGGAGCTGGCTGTTTCACACTTGGAAACTTTTGTTTGGTTTCTTGAAAAATAAATTCTGCTTAATTAGCACAATGTGGTAATGCTTCTTTTGTTTAATGGGAAGATTTACAGCCTAAGCATAGCTCTTAAGTCCAAGCAGTGCTACTGGTAAAGCACAGAATTATCCCCAATTGCATGAGAAAATTCTCAAGGGGGAATAAAACCAAGTAAAGGCAGAATGGATCTTGAGCAGAACTGAACTGGTGTAGCCTGGGAGTTTTAAACAGGTGCTTTCCACATGGTAAGAAGTTAACAGTAATTTAATACTCTGTGTGTGGGTGCCATGGTGTCCCAGCTTGAGGCTATAGGGGTAAATTTTTTTTCTGGGGACTAGAAGGTTGTTATTCAATCCCATAATGTTGCTGTCTCTTTATAGACTCACAACAAGGTCAGTTTGCTCTCCTTTCCTCCTCCTCCTCCTGCCCCGAGTGTGTGGCAGGAGCCAATGTATGTGGAACATGTAAGCAGGAGCCCTCTTGGCTGGCGGAGGTTGGGGGGCGGAGGATTGCAGCACGGGGGAAGGTAGATTTTTTGGGATGGGGAAAACTTGTACTGTACTCTGCACTGGTTAGACCACACCTCGAGTACTCTGCACTGTTTAGACCACACCTCAAGTACTGTGTTCAGTTCTGGGCCCCCCAGTTTAGAAGGGACATTGAAATCCTTGAGTGTGTCCAGAGAAGGGCGACGAGGCTGGGGAGAGGCCTCGAGCACAGCCCTACNGTGAGGTCTCTTCCAACCCTGATGATGCTATGATACTATGATACTTTAAGGGGGTTTGCCATGGATGGGGAAATTGCTCTGGAAGATCTATGGCTGTATCTCTCTCTCTCTGAATACAATTCTGTATTTTCTCTCCAATTTGATCTGAGAGTTTAATCTCTGTCGCCTATCTTTAGAAAACCCACGACAGAATTATTGGTGGCCCCTACGGGGAACGAGATGCTTGGCTTTGCATGGGCTGAATTGGGGAAAATACAGAATTAAAGCTTAGGGGAAAACGGTGCCTCTTAGTGAAGCCGGCAGGGAGAGTTGGAAGGCTTGGAGAAGTGAGCCGCTCCCCTCCTGGGTGGCGGAGCGAGGAGAGAGAAGCGGCAAGAAGCGAGTTGAAAGGTCTGAGGCTGCTGATATGGGACCCGCGCCCCTGAAGCGGCCACGGCTCTTGCTGACCCCCGCAGGGTGCCCAGCGGCACTGCACGGGGTGAGCTGGACGGGTGGGGTACAGCGGAGCAGGCAAACCCGTGTGAGTTTTCCTCTCCTGATGGGAATCCGCGGGCGGTGGAAACGCAGGCGGCCCCGGCCATGCCGGCAGCCCCCCCTGCGTAGCTCCAAGCAGCGTTTCAAAGATGGCGCCCGCGGAAGCAGCGCTGCCCTCCGTGGCGGGCTCATGGCCGTGGCGGCCACCCTCCTGCTGGGCGCAGCCACTTCCCATTCAGGGGATGGGCTGGTGACCTCGGGAGAAACGGCTGTGCCTCCGTACCCGTCTTGGCCCAGCACAGGCAGGGGGCAGGCTGCGGCTGTAAACGGCAAGCCTGCATTTGGAGTGTGTCCCGCTGGCGAACCTGCGGAAAACGGCCATGGGGATCCCCTTCCCCCGCTGCGACTCAGCCTGAACTTTACTGTGGCGGAACTGGCGGTACCGGGCGTGGGAGGGGGTTTGTCCCCCTTCCCGAGCACACCTGCCGGTTCTGCACAAGGTAGCCGGCCAGGACTAGCGGCAAAGGACAGTGTGTCCCCGCATGTCCCCGCTGAGTTTCAACAGTGGCAGAAGCGGTAGCCCTGGAGCCGAGTTCAAGCGGCAGGTCGAGCCGCAAGGGCGCCCCGACGGTAGCGCCTCCTCTGGCCGGCGAGGCAGTGGTGAGGATGGACGCTCCTGGCCGGGCAGTGGTTGCTGTAAATGGCACTGACCCCGTTTTCTTCCCTATTCTGCCACCTGCTCCTCGTCCGCCACCAGATGCTCCTCCTTTTCAGTTGTCTTTTGAGAAGGTGGAGGGAGAGGTGCTGGGAAAGGTTAAATAAATTTGAAGTAATTCTGTTCAGATTGGGGAATAGAACAGAATCAACCAGGTTGGAAGAGACCTCCAAGCTCAGCCAGTCCAACCTAGCACCCAGCCCTAGCCAATCAACCAGACCATGGCACTCAGTGCCTCATCCAGGCTTTGATTCAACACCTCCAGGGACAGCAACTCCACCACCTCCCTGGGCAGCCCATTCCAATGCCAATCACTCTCTCTGCCAACAACTTCCTCCTCACATCCAGCCTAGACCTCCCCTGCCACAACTTCACACTGTGTCCCCTTGTTCTGGTGCTGGTTGCCTGGCAGAAGAGACCAACCCCACCTGGCTACAGCCTCCCTTCAGGTAGCTGCAGACAGCAATGAGCTCTGCCCTGAGCCTCCTCTTCTGCAGGCTGCACACCCCCAGCTCCCTCAGCCTCTCCTCACAGGGCTGTGCTCCAGGCCCCTCACCATCTCCATTGCCCTTCTCTGGACACCTTCCAGCACCTCAACATCTCTCTTGAACTGAGGAGCCCAGAACTGCACACAGTACTCAAGGTGTGTCCCGAGCAGTGCTAAGCACAGGGGCAGAAGAACCTCCCTTGTCCTGCTGGCCACACTGCTCCTGAGCCAGCCCAGGATGCCATTGGCTCTCCTGCCCACCTGGGCACTCTGCTGCCTCATCTTCAGCCTACCACCTACCAGCACCCCCAGGTCCCTCTCTGCCTGCTTGCTCTCAGCCACTCTGTCCCCAGCCTGTAGTGCTGCTTGGGGTTGTTGTGGCCAAAGTGTAGAAGATTTGTGTTTAGTTGTATTGTCCTAGTTTAAGCTTACCAGAAACCCAAAGCCTAACAAAACAATACCATATATAGGATGTCTCTCCTTTTTGAAAGAAAAATAATTGCATGTAGAAAGTGAAAAGGATTAAGACACCCAAAGAGTAGTCTTGCTCTGGTTTGGGAGTTAAAAGAAAAGCTTTAACAATAAACAAAAAGTATTTAAGGTAAAGGCAGTTACAAAAGGGTATAAGGAAGGGAAATAAAATACATACAGAACCCTATGGATGGCAGTGGGGGATGGTAGGGTCGGGAGGAGGTTGGTCCACCACGTGGCAAAGCAGGAGCAGCTGGAACAGGGTGCTGATGTCAGGTCAGGCAGGGCAGACAGAGAGAGTGCACAACAGGACCTTCCTCTGCTTCTATAGGGGGTCCAGACAGGAAGTAGGAGCGGGCTAACCATTGCACCTGGGGTCAGGTTCAGTCCACTCCCAGGAGGGGTTAATCCTTAACATTAGCGAATGAAGTCTTGTCTAGAAGGAAGCCCTGTCTGGATTTCCTTGCTAAAGACCTGAAGCTTTCTGTTCTTGCTGTCTTTAACTGTGTGGTTTGTTGGTTTTAGCAACAATGAAAGCAGAGCGATTGTGCCTCTGGCCCTATTAGGTGAATTGCAGAGTGCCAGTCCTTTCCCCAAGAATTTGAAAGGAGTTGTTATTTATGAGTCAGTAAAACTAAAAAATGGGCAAACACTCTTTTGCGGTCTCTGTTCCCCCCTTTTCCCTTGGTTGTGTCTTACAGGCTCCCTCAAGCATCTCCCATTACCATTTGCAAACAATCCTGCTCCTTCTCTATTGCACAGGTGAAATGTAGGAGAGAGATGTTCCAGATTCCCTTATGATGGGCTGTAATAAATTCAGTACTAGTTCCAAAGCAGCCAGAATTAATCTGAACAGTTTGCTCATTGTACTGTGAACCAACACGGACGGGGAGATCATTAACTCTGCCTCGGCTGATCCCTTCTGAGGTGTGCGCTATGCTGAAGCCTGAAATAAGCAGTGGCACTGCCAGCTTCTGTGTCTGCCT
This sequence comes from Tricholaema leucomelas, assembly GCA_013400475.1. Classification (NCBI taxonomy): domain Eukaryota; kingdom Metazoa; phylum Chordata; class Aves; order Piciformes; family Lybiidae; genus Tricholaema lacrymosa; species Tricholaema leucomelas. Next base: position 16,658 of record WAAF01010953.1, on the reverse strand, counting down.
AATACAGGAAATGCTTCTCACTATCCTGAGAGGAGTGAGGAAGGCAGTGAGAGCAGACCTGGGGGGTTACGTGGGAAAAAGGGTGTGATGCTTTGGCCTGGCTGGGGCACTGCTCAGGCCACACCTTGAGTGCTGTGTCCAGTTCTGGGCTCCTCAGTTCAAGAGAGATGTTGAGGTGCTGGAAGGTGTCCAGAGAAGGGCAGCAAGGCTGGTGAGGGGCCTGGAGCACAGCCCTGTGAGGAGAGGCTGAGGGAGCTGGGGGTGTGCAGCCTGCAGAAGAGGAGGCTCAGGGCAGACCTCATTGCTGTCTGCAACTACCTGAAAGGAGGCTGTAGCCAGGTGGGGCTGGTCTCTTCTGCCAGGCAACCAGCAACAGAACAAGGGAACACAGTGTGAAGTTGTGGCAGGGGAGGTCTAGGCTGGATGTGAGGAGGAAGTTGTTGGCAGAGAGAGTGATTGGCATTGGAATGGTCTGCCCAGGGAGGTGGTGGAGTTGCTGTCCCTGGAGGTGTTGAAGCAAAGCCTGGCTGGGGCACTTAGTGCCATGGTCTGGTTGATTGGCTAGGGCTGGGTGCTAGGTTGGACTGGCTGAGCTTGGAGGTCTCTTCCAACCTGGTTGATTCTATCTTTCCCCTTCTTAGTATAGGGTGGTGGGGGGAGGAGAGGAGAAAACAGAAGAAGAGGCCCACAGGTAAAGGTAGAATCACAGAATTTCTTAGATTGGAAAAGACCTTCAAGATCATTGAGTCCAATCATTAGTTTCACACTGACAAGTCCTTGACTCAACCAAATCCCTCAGCTCAACATCTAATCACTATGAATCACTATGGTTGGAAAGGACCACCAGGATCAGCCAGTCCAACCTTCATCCCAGCATCTTTCATCACAAGTAGGGCAAGAGCTGTGTGTGGACACAAGAGCAGACAAACCCAGTATTCTCTACCAAGATCCCATTAATTGATGCCTCTGCACTTTACTCTTTCTCTTAGCTTTTATATCTGGGCTGATGGCATACGGTATGGCATACCCCTTTGGTCAGTTTGGGTTGGATGGCCTGGTTTCTGCCTTACCCACCCCTCAGCATACTGTTAGTGTGGGGAATGTTGGAAAAGCACAGCCTGGGTGCTGTGTGAGCACTGCAGAGCAGCAGCTGCAACACCGGTGTGTGATCCACACCCAGCTACCCCTGCAAAACACAGCGTGCGAAAGATACTAAGGGGAGAACTGCCTCCACCTCAGCCAAACTCAGTAGGTAGGGAGGGGTGGAATCACTGGGAGTCAGCTCTGAAGGAAAAAGGACTTCATTAAGAGCACCTTCCAGTGAAGGTAGATTGATCAGGGAACTGTCCTGTCTACTCAGAGCACTCGCAGCTGCACCCTTGTCCTAGTGCAGTATAAGGGAGGTAGAAGCAGGTGTGGGTTAGCTGGGAAGAAGCCACAAATACTTGCCAGGCCTGTAGGGGTGATGTTTGGAAAGGCAAAGCTCACTTGGGGTCGACGTTTGCGAGGGATCGAGGTCATCAAGAAGAGAGTCTTTTTAATTTGGTATCAGTAAAAGACTGACGAAAGTCCTTGTGCTGAATGGAGGATGCTGAGAGGGCTGCAGCAGCTCTGCTGTGAGCACAGACTGAAAGAGTTGGGGCTGTGCAGTCTGCAGAAGAGGAGGCTCCCAGGTGACCTTCTTGTGGCCTTCCAGGATCTGAGGGGCGGGCTGCAAAAAATCTGGGGAGGGACTTTTGAGGCTATAAGAGAGTGACAGGAGTAGGGGGAATGGAGCAAAGCTGGAAGTGGGGAGAGTCAGCCTGGAAGTGAGGAGGAAGCTGTTGAGCATGAGAGTGGTGAGAGGCTGGAATGGGTTGCCCAGGGAGGTGGTTGAGGCCCCATGGCTGGAGGTGTTTAAGGCCAGGCTGGCTGAGGCTGTGGGCAGCCTGCTCTAGGGTAGGGTGTCCCTGCCCATGGCAGGGGGTCTGGAACTGGCTGATCCTTGTGGTCCCTTCCAGCTCTGACTGATTCTGTGAATCTGATTCAGTAATGTAGCTGGAGTTACACAGACAAGGCTGAGGCGCTCGGTACTTTTGCTTCAATCTTTTCTAATCAATTCTCTCAGGTCTCTTAGGAAGGGTGCAGGGAGGAAAACAGTGGATGAGAAGCAAGTCATGGGTCAGTGGAGTTTTAGACCCATAGAAGTCCACAGACCCACATGAACAGCAACTGGGGATAAAAAAGAAAGCAGAAAGCTGCCTGATACCTTTGTCAGGCTGTTCTCCCACCCCTGCAAAATCGTGGAGAGCACAGGAAGTCCACAGCAATGGAAGGCAAATATTGTACCTATCTGTCAAAAGGGTGACCTGGGAGACCATAAGTTGCTCACCTCCACCAGAATCCTTGGAAAAATGAAGTGAGTCCTCTTACAATATGTTTTTAGGTGTGTGTCTCGCTTCTAGTTCCAATTTCCCAGAGACTCAAATCTAGTTAATAGAACCAACAGCAATTTTGAGGATGCCTTTCCCTCACCCCTCTTTTTCTCAAAGAAAGGGAATTAGATGTAGAGAGGAAAAGGTAAAGCAGACCCAAATAAATAGTGTCACTTTGGTTTGGAAGTTAAAAGAGAGAACTTTAACAATGAATAAAAGGTATTTGAGGCAGGGGAGTTACAAAGAGGTAGAGGGAAGGGAAAACAAGGTACAGAATACATCTATACAGCCAGATTGATGGCAGTGGGTTTGTCTGCCTCGTGGACTGATGGCCATGAGGTAGAACATAGAGAACAGGAAGATGATGCTGTCAGGCAGGGAGGCAGGGCAAGAGAGGACAAAACAGGCAGCTCCTGTGTTTTCATAGGGGGCTAGGCAGGAAGTGGCAGTGGGCTGAGCACCACAGCTGGAGTAAGGCTCGGACCCACCCCCGGGGAGGGCTCAGGAGGACCTGGGGGCAGGGTCAAGAGCACTCCCCCAGGAGGTTAACCCTTTACAGTACATGAAGGAGAGGAGAGGGGGATAGAAACAGCATGGATTTGCTAAGGCCAAGTCGTGCCTGAGTGGCCTGGTTGGTTTCCATGATAAGAATTAAGTACATACTGGTAGCTTTCCCCAGCCTCCCCCAAATACACCAGTGCTGATTTGATTTTGCTTCAAGTTGTGGGTATATATTACAGGCTCTTGGAGTTCCTCACACTCTTAAAAGACATACAAGGCACATGATTCAGCCCCAAGACACCAAGACAGCCTTGGAGTAAGCCAGGAATTGAATATGTGTAATTTTGGCTGACTGGTTTTTAACAAATGGGTCAAGGAGAAGCATGTGTAGCATTCTGATAAGCACACAACTTGCAAACGGGAGTCTTGGTGGGGAAAAAACAAACAAACCACAACTTACAGAGAGCACAGAAGTATTTCAGCTATTTTGCTGTCTCTTACTGCTTCAGCAGTATTTCAGCTATTTTGCAGTGTCCTACTGCCTAGTTTATTTCCTGGTGTTGAACGACCTGCTCTTAGCATTGCAGAGCATCAGTAATCGAATTCCTGGTTCCGGGGGTCGTTGTGCAACCTCTTCTGTGTGTTGTGGCTGGTTTCTTCAGATAACTTGATGCAGATTTGCTAATGTCAGTTTTTCTTTAGAGTTAAAATTACTGCTGCACAAACGTTACTTCAAGGCTGAAGGTGATAAGCAGCAATCAAGCTTTGCATATCCTGAGAGTGAAGAGTATGGGGTAAGTAACACAGTCTTACAATGCTTTAGAGGACAGAGCCAGTTTCTGGCCATAAATACTCCTGACCATCAAGTCCTTTTGCTGGTCTCTCCAGTTAAGAGCTTTGAGAATCCACAATATTCCAGCAACAGAAGAAGGGGACACAGTCTCAAGCTGTGCCAGGGAAGGTCTAGGCTGGATGTTAGGAGGAAGTTGTTGCCAGAGAGAGTGATTGGCATGGGAATGGGCTGCCCAGGGAGGTGGTGGAGTTGCCGTCCCTGGAGGTGTTGAAGCAAAGCCTGGATGGGGCATTTGGTGCCATGGTCTGGTTGATTGGCTCGGGCTGGGTGCTAGGTTGGACTGGCTGAGCTTGGAGGTCTCTTCCAACCTGGCTGATATTATGATTCTATGTAATGAAAATTATGTGCTAGTTTGAATCTAGCTGGAATATTTTGGTGAGAAGAATTAGATGACAGGCTGTGAAAAGGAAACACTGCTGATGTCTGCTGCACTCATAGGCTTGCTGAGATGTATAGAAACAAGAACACAAACTCTGTTATCTATAACAGAGTTGCTCTCCTACTTTGGCTGCCTGCACTCTCTCTCTTGCCTGCTTCTCTCTCTTGCCTGCCTGCTTTCTGACCTCCCCTGGCCGATTCTCCAAAGTCACCTTGAACATAAGGCAAACTCTGGGATAAGGCAGAGGGGTGGAAGGAAGGTGGCAGGGTGGTTGGGAGCCCCTCCTGGGCACTCTGCTTTCTGGGAGGGCTGTTGTGTTTCTGTATCACCTTTAACTTGTCTATTGCTGTTTATAGCTGTAACTATTGTAACTCTCTGCTTGTCTCTTGTGCTAAGCTGTGAATGTAGAGCTTCATTCCTTAACTTGCAGCCGACTGAGTCTAGTCTGGGTGATTTCATACGAGTGGGGGGAGGGGCAGGGAACTCCCAAACCATCACTGCTGGCGACCTTGAAACTTTCTGTGCATCTTCAGATGCAGCAGCAACTCATTTGTCCAAACAGATCTGACTGGTATCTCTTTTCAGAGAGTGGGAAACATAAGGAGAGAGGTTATTTCTGGGCAGCTGGCTAAAACAGCCTTTCATGTGCTTTTTTCCATTAGGAAGTTATGTGTTAATCTTCACTGCATGTTAGGGCCAGTCTTTACAGCAAAACAAGGGTGTTCTTCCCCAGAACTTGTAGGCAGAGCCATTAGATTTCATTCTGTTGTTAAAAAAAAAATCAAAACCAAACAACAAACCAAACAACTTCTTGCAGTAAAAAAAGAGGGATTTATTTATTTTCTAGAGTAGTGTCTGTGCCTCAGTAAATCCTCAAGATTGTGTTGGCCTTCTGCTACTTCATTCATCCTCAATGTCATCCTCTGTGCTCTGATTGTTTGTAGGTGTATCTTCGTATGGTTCTTTTCTATCTTCTTGCTCCCTAAAGCAGTGTTAATAAGTAGAGATATTAATTAAAAACAGCTACAAATTTTACTGAGGATATTTTGTGTTACAATAGTTTGCCCTAAGCTGACCTGGAAATGCACCAAGGTGAACTTCATAAATGAAGTGTTGCCAGTGATAGAAGAGGTCTGTGAGCTACCATTTTTCTAGGATATTGTGGTAGAAGGCTAATAGGCCTATTAGATGTCCTGGCTTGCCCCACCCTTCTGCTGATGGAGGAAGCTGGGGTGGGAGCAAAACAAATGCTTGGGCCATTATGTCCCCTCCCAAAGTGATAAACAGGTACCCATAGGTGTTTAGGTACTTGCTGGGGTCTTGCCCAAATAAGGGTGAGCAAGCCCTGGGGTCACCTAACATGGTCAGTTTGGCAAATGCCATCTGATTGGTGAATCTCTTGGCCAAAGGAGCCTTTGCACTCGGGCAAGTAACAGAAATGGAGCTAAGTTGCAAGCAGCTGAGCTTCTTCTGCCTCACTGCTTTGCCTCATTGTGTGCTGCCTCTGCCTTGCTGCTTCTGTCTCACGGAGCTGCCTCTGCCTCACTGCTGTTGGCCAATGTGTTCTGCTCTGCCTCATGCTTCAGACCAGCTTAGCCCTGATATTTTGGGCTTGAACTCCCTGGAAACCCAAGGACCTCAAGTTTCCCAGCAGAAGGCATTTAAGTGCCTCACGATGTGGCAGGAAGTGCCACCAACATGGTGCTCTCTGCACATCTGCAAGAGATGCTGCCTGCACCTCTGCATACCTCTGTGCCAAGAGGAACCAGGATCAGGTCAGAGATCCTCTGTCTCTTTCCCAGCACCCTGGGAAAATCTAGAAGCCTCTCAACGACCAAGCAGTTCCAACACTACCACAAAGGAGCCAGGGACTAGCTTGGAATGTCTACTCCCTGACAGTGAGTAGCACAGACGTTCCCTAGGGCTCCAGGCTGCCTATCTGTAAGTGAGGCAAAGCCATTTCGTGGCTGAACCTTTTCCAATTTTCATGATCTTTCTAAATTAGTATATTGCCCATCAGCATCCTTGGGAAGATTTCCCTGACTGAATTAGACCCCACATGTAACTCATTGGTGTAGAGCTGTGGGCAGGGCTTGCCAGAAAAATAAAGTTAACTATTTTATAACTCCTGCCTCGTTAACTGCCCCAACTAAATGAGGTATGTATACAGAGAAAGGATGACTGCTTTTGTCTTTTCTCATCCCACTTTCCTACCAGTAGCCCATTTTCATTATGTGAATAAAGAAAAAGTTTGTATCTTGGGAGCCATTTGTCTGAGTACAAAGCCTCATGGTGATTTACGCTTAGCAGGGCTGGCCACAGCTGTATGAGCCTGGAGAAATGAGCAACAGCCTGGGCTTCGCTTACCGAGACGCTGTACATGCTTGACTGACTTGGGCTTGCTAATTCATTTACAAGCTTTGAATGTTTGGGTTCTACCCCATAGACCACAAAGATCTGGTACTATTGGGCATAGTCTGTGAGAAGATATGGGAGCCACTAGGGTAGAGATGGAAAGCAGAAAACAATGTACACTTTCCCTGATTTCCTTTTTCTCTTGTGCTTTCTGCTGGCCGTGTTGATGCCGGAGACGCAACCTGAACCCTTCATATGTTCCTGCTCTAGGGTAGGGTGTCCCTGCCCATGGCAGGGGGGATGGAACCGAATGATTCTTGTGGTCCCTTCCAACCCTGACTGATTGTATGATTCTATGATGCCATGGTACTTACGTCATTTCATAGGCCTCCTCCTCGCCTGCTCTACAGCAGCAGCAATAGGCTATAATCCCAATAACTATAAGTGCAGCAATGACTCCACCGATGATGCCAGCATAAAGAGCTATGTTCATGGATGCTAGAGAGGAAGAAAAGAATTTGCCATTTGCAGTGAGAATGATTTATGGTAATAAGGAACTCTTGCATAATTCCAATGTGTTCCATGTGAGGCAAGCTCATAGCAAATTGGATTGATAGGTGTGAAATGGGGGATGTTGGAGTATTTTTTAAATGAAAAATATATTGTGAGGATATCTTTAGCCAAATACAGGCTAATATTTAGGAAGTAACTTAAAAATATGCTTGTCTTGTCTGATTCTCAGGTACGTTATTGCAAACTTAGAGTGTTTTATTGGAGTGTGTTCACAGAAGGGCAACAAAGAGGGTGAAGGGTCTGGAGAACCAAGTCTTATGAGGAGCAGCTTATGAGGATTGAGGAGTCTTGAGAAGAGGAGGCTGAGACCTCCTTGTTCTTCTCTTAGTGCCATGGTCTGGTTGATTGGCCAGGGCTGGGTGCTAGGTTGGACTGGATGAGCTTGGAGGTCTCTTCCAACCTGGTTGATTCTATGACTCTATGTCAAATGCAAGCAGCACAATCGCTGGACTTCAACTCCCACCACCAGATATCAGATGGCAGATTCAGACTGGGTGAAAACCACATTTGTTTATTTACAGACTTCAGCAACTGGAAATTAACTCTGTACTGAGTAGGTGATAATTCTATGGGAGCAATTAGTCATAAGAATCATAGAATGCACTGGGTTAAGAAGGGACCTCCAGAGGTCATCTAATCTAACCCCCCTGCAGTAAGCAGGGATGTCCCCAGCTCTATCAGGTTGCTGACACTTCCATCAAGCTTGACCTTTCACTGTCTCCAGGGATGGGGCCTCCACTACCTCTCTGGACAACCTGTTCCAGTGTTCCACCACCCTCACAGTAAAGAATTGCCTCCTAATATCCAATCTAGCTCTACCATTCTTTAGTTTAAACCCACTGACCCTTGTCTAGTTGCAACATCTCTTTGCAAATAGAGGCTTCCCAGCTTTCTTATGGGCCCCCTTCAGGCGTGGGAAGGCTGCTACAAGGTCTCCCTGGAGCCTTCTCCAGGCTGAAAAACTCCAGCTCTCTCAATCTGTCTTCACAGAAGAGCTGCTCTAGCCCTCGAATAATTTTTGCAGCCCACCTCTGGACCCTCTACATCAGGTCCATGTCGTTGTATGGAGGGCCCCAGAGCTGGACACAAAGAGTCCTTGGATCTGAACAGCTGCTGAACTTTGTTTGATGCAGTTTAGTTTCAGGATTTGAGGGTCTCAGGCCTATCTGACTCTACACATTTCTCATCTGTGAACAAACTCTATGAGCTAGTGAGTGCTCTAGTACCATCTAACCAAATACAGACAATCTGTCTTAAAGTTAAGACAAGTTGAGTTGTTTTGGGGTTACTTTGAGAAAGCAGAGTGTTGCACTTGCATCTTTGACACTTTAGGTGCTTGCTCTGGTACTACTCTTGCTGTAAGCACCCCTGCCTCTTACGTGGCATGACGCTGACTGTCATGTTGCAAAAGGCTGTTCCCACAATGTTTGTTGAAGTGCAGATGTAAAAGCCAGAGGTATCCGCCGAGACATTCTTCAGAGTTATTTGTTCCCCTGTGGTGAAGCACAAATCCAGTAAAACAAAAAAAAAAGGAAAAGAAAATAATTAGGGAAGGGAGCAGAGGCAGCAGCCTTTCAGTTCACAGCATTAACCTGGTTGGAAGAGACCTCTAGGATCATTGAGTCCAGCCTGTCGTAATTAACTAAACCCTGGCACTAAGTGCCTCATCCAGCCTCCTTTTAAACACCCCCAAGACAGCAACTGTGTGCTGAGCTGCAGCAAGAGCAGTGTGGGCAGCAGGGCAAGGGAGGGGATTCTGCTCCTTGGCTCTGCTCTCCTCAGACCCCACCTGCAGTCCTGGGTGCAGTTCTGGAGCCTCCAACACGAGAAGGACATGGAACTGTTGGAGCCAGTCCAGAGGAGGCCACCAAGATGCTCAGAGGGCTGCAGCAGCTCTGCAATGAGGAGAGGCTACAAGAGTTGGGGCACTGCAGCCTGGAGAAGAGAAGGCTTCGAGAAGACCTTGGAGTGGCCTTCCAGTATCTGAAGGGAGCCTACAGGAAGGCTGGGGAGGGACTATTGATAAAGTCTTGTAATGACAGGACAAGGGGGAAACTGGCAGAAGAGAGATTGAAACTAGATGTTAGGAAAGGGTTCTTTGCAGAGAGGGTGGTGAGATACTGGCACAGGTTGCCCAGGGAGGTTGTGGCTGCTCCCTCCCTGGAGATGTTTAAGGCCAGGTTGGATGAGGCCTTGAGCAACCTGTTCTAGCGGGAAGTGTCCCTGCTTATGGCAGGGGGTTGGAACTGGATGATCTTTGAGGTCCCTTCCAACCTAAACCATTCTATGATTCCATGGTGACTCCATCACCTCCCCAGGCAGCCCATTCCAATGCCAATCACTCTCTCCATGAAGAAGTCCTACCTAACATCCACCCTAAACCTGCCCTGGTGCAATTTGAGACTGTGTCCCCTTGTTCTGTTGCTGGTTGCCTGGCAGAAGAGCACAACCCCACCTGGCTACAGCCTCCTTTCAGGTAGTTGTAGACAGCAATGAGGTCTGCCCTGAGCCTCCTCTTCTCCAGGCTGCACACCCCCAGCTCCCTCAGCTGCTCCTCGTAGGGCTGTGCTCCAGGCCCCTCACCAGCCTTGTTGCCCTTTTCTGGACCAGCCCAGGGTGGGAGTGAGAAGAGATGATTAAAGCTGATGGATTGCTCTGTCTTGCTTGAGCTGCCATGCTGGCCTCTCAGTTTTAGTGTGATTTGTGGGAGGACAAACAGAAGTGTGCTGATTTGATTACAAGGAACATGGTATTGGAACATTCCTTTCAGACAGAAAATGGTTGTTGGATGGTAAAGAAGTATCTGTGCTTAATGAAAGCTTTTTTTGCATTGGATTTTGCTGAGAAATACAGGACAGCTCAAACCAGCCTACAGCTTTGGGGACTGGCCATCTGCTGAATTAACCTGTGAGACAGCAAAGAACCTCTCTGCTTCTCCAGCTCTTAGGATTTCAGATCTGAATTTAGCAGTGAGTGAAGCAGTTTTCTAGAACGGCAGAGGCTGTGTTGTCTGCAAAAGTAAATGAAGGAAAAGAAATTCAGAGACATGGGAGCGCTGTGATGCTGATGTTTTCTGTCCGACCTAACAGAGCTCAGAAACACATGCTAAAGCTTGGCTCTGCCTGCTCCAGCAGTCAGCTTTCTCGTCTGCCTCTGGCTGGCATTTGTATGTGTAGTCCATGCTTTTTTGCTTGTCGTCTACTGATATAGGTACAAATTCCTGCTGTGAAAGCAAAGGAATGTTTCAGTGACTTCACTGTTTTATTTTCCCTGTGATCTCACTTCTTGCCAGCTTGCTCATGGGACTGGGATTCTGGTTGGTCTCTGGTGGCACCTAGTGCTAGATAGTGTGATGTTTATAGCTTTGAGAGTTGTGGTCTATAGTCAGACTGTAAAATCTCCTATACTAAATAAAAAAATGATTGACTGGTGAGTAAAACTGCCCAAAATGTAGCTCAGATGCCACCAGTTTGGGAGAGTTTCCCAAGGGGACTCTGCACAGGCTGCAGCACTGAGGTGTGCTTAGGACACGTACCCATCGCAGGAAGACACTGCTTGCATCAGCCCAGCCAGCTTGGGGCCGAAGGGGACAGCCGGCACACTGCTTGAACGTTGGTGCTCCAATGAAAACAGAACTGAGGTGAAAACGGATCAGAAGAGACTCCTGTCCGAGCGACGAGCAGGAAGACCACAGAAGCATTCAGCTGCTCCTGTAAGATGGCAACTGCGGTATGCTCAGGCTGTGTGTGATACATTGGCACCACTTAGTGGCCAGAACAAGGTTTGTGTTCCCTGGTGGCGGTTCGTTCTCTGCATAATCTATGCAAGACTCGTGTAGTGAGCCTTGAGTATCCCATCGGGTCTGACTGCAGTTTCCCATAGCAATGCTACCGTAAGGTTCAGATACTCACTCTTCCAGGGGCAGAACACACCAGGAAGAAAAGAAGATTTTTAAAGGGATAAATCTGAGTCCTCCGTCACTACACCTCTTCAAAGAGTATTAAACCTTGTTTCTGCATGAACAGTTCTACCAAAGGGCTTCTCATGGAACTCCAGTTCCTTTTCTAGGGAATGACAGCAAATGAAATGCTGAGGCCTATGTGGCATAAGCCTCTTACATGATGGTGTAACTGCTTCTTATACCACTTTCTTCTAGGCGAGGAGTCATCTCTGGAAGGAAGGCAGCTCCCAGAGCCAACTTTTGTCTTCACTCCAGAACGCAACCTGGTCATTGTCAAGCAAGCTGGCATATAGGAACAGAGGAGTTGGGAAATTCTATGTTCTTCCTCCTGTTATGCCCTGCTTACACCCAGAAATGGAGAAGGAATTACTTCTGGTTGCTTCTAGAGTGAGACCTTTCCTACCAGATCAGACTGAAGTAGAAAACCCTCCTTCTGACTACTGTTACTTCAGGTCAGAGTCTTTCCCTGCTAAGTGACTTGTGACTGTCTTGTCTCAAAAGGACAGATTTTCAAAACCCTGGCCAGAGAGTTTCCTAGAAAAAGCCTTCAGTGTGGTTTTCTATTTGCATCCAGAAGTATTTCCAACCCTGCTCTACAGAGAGCTCAAAGACTTGATGCTTTTATGTTTCCTGTACCTGTTGTTACTTGTAGTACACGAGGCTCATTTTGAACGTTGAAGCTTTGCCAGGTATATCTGGGCTTTGGGGAGCCCTCATGAGAAATGCAGGTCAGATTGAGTGTCTGTCCATATTCTGCTGTCCCCAGAATCTTGCATTCTGGCTTGGAGGGTGCCACTGAAGGAAGGAAAATAGAAGGAATTTCAGTAATCAGAAGTAGTTTTATGTTTCCACCCATCTCATGGACCTATGGTTTTTATTCTTGCTAAAGAGAGGCTGGTCTTGCACCTGCCACTACCACCTCAAAGGAACTGGAGTCAACTTGTCTCTAGTTGGTTTCTCTCCTCCTGGCACTGGTCTGCCAAGAAGGAACTGTAAGATACTTTCTGGGATATGTCTGATGGCATTGGATAACTCATCCTGTGATAACTGGAAAGTGGCAAGACACAAGGGTGTGATGGTTTGTGGCTAATTGGAATATTTTACTGAGAGAAATTAAATCCTTAGCTGTGAGAAGAAAGAAAAAAACCAGCAGTAATCTACATCCTTCAGTTTTCTGCAAGTAGTCAAATTAGAAACCAGAAAACTAGAAACACTACCAGTCAAAATATAGATAAGACACTCACTGCTCACTTAGCTCTCACTTCTGCTGTGCCTTCTTTCTGGTGGTCTGGTCTCTGTGGTTACCTCTGCCTTAACTCTAATCCAACCTAACCCTTTTTCNGGGCGGGGGGGGGGAGGGTGCAGGAAACTCCAAAACCCAGTAATGAAGCCAGAGTTATGAGGAAAGTGGACTATACGACTCTTAAAGACCATTCTCTACAGCCAGGTATTTGGGTGCTCTAAGCCTTTCAACCTACGTCCATAATAGCAGGAGAAGACCCAAGATGGAATTGTGGATGATGACCTCCTGAGAAAGTTTCCTTCTGTTAGAAAATTGATGACCTGTACCGGTGTGGGTATCAGAGGCAGGGACACTGTTTTATCTAATGGATCTGGTGTTGCCTTGATCGTGCTTACCAAGGACCAGAAGAGTCAAGATTGCGCTTTGCCTGGGAGGGTCGTTCCTTAGGCGAACGCTGCAAGCGTATGTCCCATTGTCTTCCATGGTCACTGCAGTGATGGTGATGCTGATGTTCCCTTTGCTTACGTCACCAGTGAACTGTATACGGTTTTCATAGCCCTTGCCATACTGTACAAGTCCATCAAAATACCTATTGACAATATCATTCTGACAGAGAGGGAGGGAAAACGATCAGTCAGTTGTGTGAGCCTACAATTTAGCTTGATGGATTAGCCTACCCTTAAGTGCATGTGCTAGTTTGAAGCTAGCTAGGATATTTTGGTGAGAAGAATTGGATAATAGGCTGTGAAAAGGAAACACTGGTGCTGTCTGCTGCACTCACAGGCTTGCTGAGACGGTTAAGAACAAGAACATAGATTACAGAGTCACTCTCTGGGCTTTGTGGGCTGCACTTCTCTCTCTAACCTAACCTGCCATCTGTGTGACTAATCCATCTGCTTCCTAACCCCCCTGGCCAACCCTCCAAGCTACTTTGAGCATAAGGCAAAGTCTGAGGTAAGGTAGAGGGGTGGGGAGAAGGTGGAAGTGTGATTGAGAGCCCCTCCTAGGGACTCTGGTTTCTGGGAGGGCTGCTGTGTTTCTGTATTACTGTTTAACTTGTCTATTTCTGTCTATAGCTCTAACTCTCTGCTTGTATCTTGTGCTAAGCTGTGAATATAGCTTCATTCTTCAATTTCCAGTTTGACTGAGTCTAGCCTGGGTGATTTTCCAAAGTGTGTGTGGGGAGAAGGGTGCAGGGAACACCCACACCATCACAGTGCAGTTGCAAAAGAGGGCCTTAAACTGCCCCGTTTTGCCAAAACCCCAAGAAAGACATAGGTGTTCAAAAGGATTTCTGTCTGGAATCCCCTTCTGCAACCTTATGTGAAGTCAGAGACAACTCATTTCTTTTGCTAGGGCTTATTCAACTTTGTCATCCATGACAGGAAACTGTGGCACTTGTCTGAGATCTGCATGTCAATAAGATTGCCTTTTAGTTACACACACTGCCTTGCTTTCTTCCAGCAAGGTCCTTCAGAGAAGAAACAACTGGCAGTTACTGCAAGGAGATCTCAAAGCCTGCTTCTCCCCTCATTAATTCCCAAAAACTCAAGGGGAACTTTAGAGGTCTCTCTACCTTCAAATAGCCCATATGAATGTAGGGGACCTCAAGAATCTCTCTAGATACTATTACAATAAATCTGAAACTTGTAACATAGTATCAAAGACATATCTAAAGTATGTATGTTTATTTTATAAGTATATAGCCTTGCATAAAGTATCTCAGCATTTCACATATGTGCTGCTTTGAGACAAACTGGAATGTTTTAGTGAGAGAAATGAGATGACAGGCTGTGAAAAGGAAACACTGGTGATGTCTGCTGCACTCATGGGCTTGCTGAGGTGGATAAAACAAGGGCACAAACACAGGTAAGACAGTGGATCTCTGTCACAGCTGGTTTCTGTGCTTTCTCCCTGTCCCTTTTGCTGTGTAACTAATCCTTCTGCTTTCTAATTCCCCTTGCTGACCCTTCAAACTCACCTTGCATGTAAGGTATATACTCTGGGATAAGGTAGAGGGATGGAAAGAAGGTGGAAGGGTGGTTGGGAGCCCCTCCTGGGCACTCTGGTTTCTGGGAGGGCTGTTGTGTTTCTGTATCACCTTTAACTTGTCTATTTCTGTCTATAGCTGTAACTGTTGTAACTCTCTGCTGGCATCTTGCGCTAAGCTGTGAATAGAAAGCTTCATTCCCTAACTTGCAGCTCAGCTGAGTCTAGTCTGGGTGATCTCATAAGAATGGGGGGGCAGGGAACGACCAAACCATCACAACATTTTAATGCTTGTATGTAGAGTGCACATGGAGAGTTATATGGAGTGATGTGTCCTTGGGACACAGTAGCACAACCAAGAGACAGGAAAGAGAAGGGTGTGGATTTGTCTAGTACCATACAACAGATTTGAGATAAATTGCATCTAGAATCAGTTTCTGTTTGCACAGTTCTGAAAGTGAAGTAAGTCTTGAGGAATCTTTTTCTTCCAACACACATTCCCACCCCCAGTCCTGCCTTCGTGTCCCTTCCCATCCCCCTCTTGAACGCCCTGTCACATGTTTCCGTATGCAACTTGGTGTACCGGACTAGTAATTTTCTTCCAGACAACAATGTCTCCGTTGTGAATCTCTTGCTGTGTTTTGAAATTACACTGGAGAGTGACGTTGTTCCCTCGTGCCACCTTTATATCCTTGGCAGGTGTTTCCACAGTGAGGCCGTGAGCAGTCCCCAGAACTAGGAAGAGAGTAAATTCTACAGTCAGCAAAATGAAGGACACCTTGATTCTGTGTTTTGTCTCCTTGGCTTTCTTACAAGCCACAACAACTTTGCATCCCCTCCGTCATAGAATCATATTATAGAATCAACTAAGTTGGAAGAGACCTCCAAGCTCAGCCAGCCCAACCTAGCACCCAGCCCTAGCCAGTCAACCAGACCATGGCACTAAGTGCCTCATCCAGGCTTTGCTTCAACACCTCCAGGGGCAGTGACTCCACCACCTCCCTGGGCAGCCCATTCCAATGTCATCCATGACATTCCCCACTGAGCAAGGGGTGACATACGCTGTGGCTGATTGACTATTGAAAGCTGCTGCACAGAGTGGCTAACAGCTAGACTCTGCTTTCCTCTCCTTGTTTTTGTCATGTTTACCTGGACATACATTTCTGTGAGTTTGTAAAGATTTTTGAGGGGTTGTTTTTGTTGGTTGGTTTGTTTGCTTGTTTTCCTGAGACCTCTTTCAGTATGGCTGACATTCTTGGACAGTTCTAAATGCACCGAGGGAGGCAGATACACAGATAATACAAGTGTGACAGCAGTCTGAAGGATCCAGGCTACAGTAACAAATTGATATTGTCAAATTTCAGTGACTGGTAAAACTAACACCTTGCTGTCTCGCTTCTAGTTTAAATTTCCCAGAGACTCAAATCTAGTTAATAGAACCAACAGCAACTTCTAGGATGCCTTTCCCTCTACCCCACTCTTTTCAAAGAAAAGGAATTAGATGTAGAGAGGAAAAGGCAAAGCAGACCCAAATAAATAGTGTCACTTCCATTTGGAAGTTAAAAGAGAGAACTTTTAACAATGAATAAAAGGTATTTGAGGCAGGGGAGTTACAAAGAGGTAGAGGGAAGGGAAAACAAGGTACAGAATACATCTATACAGCCAGATTGATGGCAGTGGGTTTGTCTGCCTCATGGACTGATGGCCATGAGGTAGAACATAGAGAACAGGAAGATGATGCTGTCAGGCAGGGAGGCAGGGCAAGAGAGGACAAAACAGGCAGCTCCTGTGTTTTCATAGGGGGCTAGGCAGGAAGTGGCAGTGGGCTGAGCACCACAGCTGGAGTAAGGCTCGGGCCCCCCCCCAGGGAGGGCTCAGGAGGACCCCAGGAGGTTAACCCTTTACACTTGCCTTAATCCAAGCCCATACAGAAGTCACATTTTGAGCTAGGAAATCAAAACTTCTTCATGTAATGACCTGAAAAAAAGAAAGCCTGAGAAAAGCAAAGAAACCTTGAAAGGATGAAGCGAAGAATAGCCATTATGCTGGCGAGGGGTTGGGAGGGCATGTTGTACAAGGCTGAGGGAGCTGGGGTTGTTTAGTCTGGAGAAGAGAAGGCTAAGGGGAGGTCTTACTGTTCTCTGCAACTACCTGAAAAGAGGTTGTATTGAGGCCAGTGTTGGTCTCTTCTCCCAGGTAACTAGCAATAGGATGAGAGGAAATAGGCTTAGGTTGTGCCAGGGGAAGTTTAGATTGGACATCAGGAAAATTTTCTTTACTGAAAGAGTGGTGAGGCACTGGGACAGACTGCCCAGGGAGGTGGTTGAGTTGCCATCCTTGAGGGTACAAGGGAGGTTATTTGACGGGAGAGGTACTGACATCTGACCCTG
>WAAF01010949.1:0-32762 GCA_013400475.1 Tricholaema leucomelas | reverse complement strand
TACTTTGGAGGGTCTTAATTTGTCACAAATACATAACAAATCCTTGAACATTCCTGGGGATCTATAGTTTTGTTTTTTTTTAAATGTACGTGGTAATACACAGCAAACATGGAGGCAGAGTCTGGCTTACAGCAAGGAACATTTCTTATAATGCTGGGAAGAAATCACCAACAATTATCTTTCTAATGTGGAAGTTCAAAGGCGAAAAATAGGAATTTTTTTTCTACATCTAAGAACAGAGGCTTCTTTTTTTTTTTCCCAACACATCATATAACATCCTTAAAATTACACAGAGAAAGAAACAGATGACATAGGGAAATGCTCAGTAATTATAACTCTTGACCAAAAATTTCAAAAGCAAGGATGTTAATATAAGAGTATTCACAAAGTTACATTATTAAGTTCAAGATACTTAAAGCCAGTGTGTGTCTGTTTTCTACGTGTGCAAGAATAATACTAATCCATCAGACTGAAGATCCTGCTTTAAAGCTTAGATAACTTGCTAAATCATAGAATCAAAGAATGGTTTAGGTTGGAAGAGATCTCAATGATCATCCCATTCCAACCCCTCACCATAGGCAGGGGTACTTCCCACTAGAACAGGTCACTCAAGGCCCTATCCAAACAAAAACCAAAACAATACAGATATGAACTAAAATGTGCTGATATAGGCACTTCTGCTATTGTTTTAAATACAATGCTAATAAGGGTCGCATTGATGAAATGTTACTTATTTAAAATCATATAATAACACCAGTTCTTCCACTGCAACTTGACTAAACTTAGTTTCCAAAGAGCCAATTACAGAAACAGGACTTTCACAAATTTAATTTATGATTGTATTTTGTATGCAAATTATCAATGTTCTGGACCAGAGGATTAAGTTTGCAGATGACACCAAGCTAGGAGCAGTTGTGGATCTGTTGGAGGGAAGGAGAGCCCTGCAGAGAGAGCCTGACAGACTGGATGGGTGGGCAGAGACCAAAGGGATGAGATTTAACAAGGCCAAGTTCAGGATCCTACACTTTGGCCACAACAACCCCAAGCAGCACTACAGACCAGTAGCTCAATATCCTTCTTGTAAGTGAAGTCTCAGCTCATAGAGACCATTGATTAAGATATTAAAGAGAAGTGGCCACAGTACTGAACCCTGGAGGATGCTGCTTTTGTTTAACTGGGTTTAACTCATTTCACAACAACTCTTTAGGGCTGTCCATGCAGCCAGAGGAAGCATCCAGCCATCCAAACAAGCCATGAGCAGCTGGTTTCTCCAAGTGAATGCTGTGGGAGACAGTGTTAAATGCTGTACTAAAGTCCAGGTAAACAACACCCACAACCTTTCCTAAGTGGGTCACCTTGTGATAGAAGGAAATTGTGTTTGTCAAGCAGGACCTGCCCTTCATTAATCCATGATGACTAGGCCTGATCACCTGCTTGCCCTACACATGCTGTATAATGGGACTCAGGATGATCTGCTTTGCAGTCTGACCTTGGATCCAGGGAAGTCTCTACTTCTCTGAATCCTTTTTCTAGCCCTTCTCATAAATCTCCCAGATCTGTTCCGGTCCCTTGTCTCTGCAGGTAGTTTCCCAGAGGGTCCCACTGACTAATCTCAGTGAACAAATAGAGATATGTTTTCATAAAATGCAGTGTCCCAACTTTATTCCTCTCCTGATCCATATACCTCAACACTGCAAACTCCACCAGTGCATGATCCCTCTATCCCAGGCTGCCTGCAGTCTTGACATCTCTGATTAGCTCACTTGCATTATTGACAGGTTCAGTATTGGCATCCCTTCTGATAAGGCTGGCTGTTCCCTGGCCTAAGAATGCATCCTCAACACTCTCCAAGAATCTCCTGGATTGCCTATAGCTTAGCTTTATGTCTGTGGGTTTTATCCATATCAAAAAAATATCTGCAAGGAAGTCAATGTTTTATGCCTAATGATACATGGCCATATATTTTATCAGCATTTGGGTTGTACTGCATTGGATGGGTTACTCAAAGCAGAGGAATGCCGCAGTTTCAATAAAAGAATGACGTTCCCTGGGTTTACTCATTTTTCTGCTTTGTAGAAATTTTACTATAAATGAAGACTTAATTTTTCACCTTGATGAAATGTTGTGATAGATTTGCTAGGGTAAAATACAGTTTTATATGTGGCCTACCTACATATGCATGAAAATGCAAGCTCAAATCAGTTTGTGTTTTTATCACTTAAAAAAAACTTGTTTGTTTCCAGAAAGTTAGTGTAGAAGGTCCTCCCTTCCCACACCAGTAATCTTTGTGTATTTCAGAAACAGCATCATTTTCTTTGAATGAGATATTTAACTTATCAAATGGAAGCATTTACCAGTGTTAAACCAACTGAAGAAAATTAAAGACTTTGCAAGGAGGTGTAATAGAAACATAAAAAAGAAATCAAACCGTACTTCAGGACAGACAACTTCTTTTTCATCTTCCATGGCTTGTTTCGTAGTGTCGCAATTAGTTTCTTTTTTTCTTCTACCTCTTCTTTCAGCTTGGCTAATTCCTCCTCTGTAATTGGCTCCTCCTCAGAGTCAGAATCAGATCTTCAAACAGAAGCAGAAACAAAACCCATAACCAAACCTCAGAAAGAGAGGTTCTCAGAAAGAACTTTTCACTGAAGCCTATACTTAGTGTTAGTTCTTGTTAATATTGTGACCTAGATAAATGCCTTCTCCATTACATAGAAGGGAATATGCAGTTAGACTTGTGACTAATCTAAACATGAAGGCAAAGTCTGCATACAAAACCACAGCTGAACCAGCTCTACGTGTAGTGTTCTATGTAAACTGGGTAGT
Source organism: Tricholaema leucomelas (assembly GCA_013400475.1). NCBI lineage: Eukaryota > Metazoa > Chordata > Aves > Piciformes > Lybiidae > Tricholaema lacrymosa > Tricholaema leucomelas. Next base: position 29,936 of record WAAF01010949.1, on the reverse strand, counting down.
GTTCTTGGGAAACTATCTGACAGACTGTTTCTACAATATTAGCTATCCACCTGAGAGACCAACCAAACCTCAAAATGGGCAAGTGAGGGCACTATAACTGCAGCCTTAAAAACAAATTTGTTCACCCCCTTCAATGTGCTGCAGGAGAAAAAAGAGGCACGACAGCCACAGCAAAGTCTGTTTTAATCACCAAGTGACAGCCTCTTCACTGATCAAGGCAGTAACATTTCAAAGACAGAAACAAATCAAATCCACATTGCAGTAAGGCTGTGTGACGTGTTCTAGCACTCAAAGTAAGCAAATGAAACAGTAATATCATGTCCAGGTATGTTGTGCTTGTGATCTGAATATCTTATCCATGTAACAGCTTCTAGTATCTTCAGAAAGCATGGCTGGTTAAGGCAATATCCACTTTCCTATAGCCTGCACAGACACCCTTTTCTGTGAGTGATCTTATCTCTTATGTAATGGTATATAAGCAAATCGTTAGCAACAGGTGTTTCATCTTCTTATGCCAGCAAACAGAAAAGTGATAAAAAGGATATTATTAGGCACTGACTTCCTACCCTAAAAAGCTGACAGTGACAACTACCATAGGTGAGTTCTTAATAAAATCAGTTTGTTTGGTCTGTATTTTTGTATGTTTGATCTGTATGTTCCTTGTTTTGCTTTTTTTGCCTTTTTGTTTTTAATGTTTGAAAATGTATTGCAGAGCAGTTTTTAACAGTTTTATGTTTGTGTTTTTTTTTTTTTCAGAAACAGTTAATTCAGATTTTTTTGCCAAGCAAGCAGTTTTTGGACTCTTTTGCTTACAATCTGCTATTCTGAGAGTTCATGTTCAAAATCCAACGTCGGAACTGAATGATTCATTACCTATGTCACCTAACTGTAACTAAAGCATTCTAAATTTATTTTTCTACCAAAATGAATAACACAGCTAGCTAAAATGAAGTTTTGACGTAAAACTCAAAGGGCTTCCTTATATGATATAAAAGAGAAAAAGTTCTATCGATGAGTTTTGTTTTAAAGTTTCAAAACAAACAAGCTTAATAAATGCAAAATTCTCTTCGCAATACAGCAAAATACAAAATTCTCATTGGCTATATACCTTTAATTTTCATTAAATATGCCACCCTATAGCAAAAGATAACAAAGGTCAGTTTAGAAATCTCACACAGAAGTTAACAAACAAAAGAGGCTCTCACAGTTATCATATTCACTGCTATTAAGTAGCGAAACACTGTTTATTGCAAAGATTATAAGAAAATGTAACCCTTCAGCCATAAAACTTACTGTGATGAAAACTAGTGCCATAGAAAATAAGAAATTACAGAAAGACTGATACTGAATACCAGATATGTTTACTGTTATTCTAGTAGTGTGGCAAGCAAGTGAAGAACTTAGGCCAAATAGGTGAAGCTCAATAAAAAGATTCATGCATACAATTTTGAGGTATTATAATCCAGCAGGAGTCCTGTCTTTAAGAGGAAAAGGATTAAAGGAGTCTGGTTTTGAGAGAGATTTAAACTTGTAGTTGTTATAAGGAGGCGCCTTGGATTTTACAAAGCAGACAGTAAGGTGCCAAATATTGAGGATTTCCTTCAACAGAAGATAGTTGGGTTGTGCAAACTGGAAATTCAGTTTTACAATATTGCAACAAGCGTGATGAGAAATACAAGTGGTAGGTGGTAAAACAGAGAGCTTAGTGAGGAAAGGAAGATAATCAGAACACAACCTAAAGTAGGGATAACATTGTCTCTTGTCAATACCCCCCACTACTGTGTTGTCTTTGCAAACCTGTCCCATCTTTCACTTTTCACTTTACATTGGAACCAGGAAAACAATTCCATATTTCCAAGTGTCTTTAAGAAATAATTGTTTTCAAGTGCGTCTACACTGCAGAGCCAAACTTCATGCAGTTACAGCAGGTTTTTAAACCTCTAGCTCAAGTGGTTGGATGCTATGAGATTCAAGTCAGGAAATCAGAATTTTGTTTTCTGTAGCAAAAAGTCTTAGCCTTTCATGAAGATTGTGAGGCATACATTTGAAGGCCAGAAGGGTTCACTGTGACCTTAAAGCTAACACAGAGTGTAAAGCATCAGTAAATAATTTCCTATCAGATCCCTATCTTCCTTGGCTTCAATTTAATACATACAGTGCATCTTTTCCTGACTCAGTATAGTGCTTGAAATTAAGAATGTTTCCTCAAATCACACACATAATTCATCTGTCACCTACTACCTATGTTTATGATCATATTAAATATATGAGTGTGATGGTTTTAGTTTCCTCTCCATTTTATGGACAATCCACATTTTATTTTTCCCTAAAAGCCATTTTATAGAGGTAAAAACCAAGATGAAAATGCTCTCTTGGAGCTTGAATGGTTTCAGGGAAAAGACTAGTAGGACTTTAATAGTCTTGAGTGACAACTGAATATGTTTGACTACACTTTTTTTTTTTTTTTTAAATTCTGTTTATTGATAATCCCCATAACATGCCCTGGCAGTTAGAGCTCTTCAGCAATCTTCCTGCTAGCAACAAGATGGAGTGTTTTTACTGCCTTCATCTTCCCACTAAAAATCAGCATATTTGCTCACAGATAAAGCTGCAGAGCTGTACAGTAAATACAGAAATATGACAGGCTAGGAAGAATCTAAGATTCCATCTCTAATGATTTGTAGTCTGGGCCACAGCATATGGTTTCTAAAGCAAATCAGCCATAATTAGATAAACTAGTAAAGAAATAAGTAGCTTTTCAACCTAGCAATATCACAGAACTTTGTAGTGAGACTGTAAGAAGCAATTTATAGTTTTATATTTATAGTCAACAGTTTTGGGATTATGAGCAGTGTAGAGCAGGCCTACCCTTGTTAACAGTTAACAATGAGATACATTAACAACCAATGAGAGCTAACAGAGGAGAATTTAAAACTCATGCAGAAACAACTCTTTTCACCAAGGAATTACCCTGTGAAACTCACTCCCACAAATTAGCAGAGATGAAAATAATCAAGCTAAAAAGAGAACTAACACACAGTCCACCCAGGATTCCTTTATGTAGAATAATTAATGTATAAAGAGGTTTTCCCCACTTCAGTGAAAAGTAGAGAGAGAGGAAGAGGGCAACAGCAGCAAATTCTATTGGCTTGTGCTATGATATAGATAGAAGGGCTTCATTTGTAGAGTCATCTGTAATGACAGCAGCAATTATAGTATCATGTCCTTGTGCAGCAATATCGCATGTCATGTCACTTTTACTTTAAGATTTTTTTATTGGCTTGTTGTTTTGAGTTTTCTTCTCAACTTCTTATTTTACTGTTATAGTTTTTCATATTGAAATGTCACAGCAATTAAAAACTACATCAGCATAATGTACATTTTGAGCAGTATGTAGCATTTATTTTGATGGGTCCTCCTGGAGTTACTAGGCAAGCTATATTTCTGTGCTGGCACCCTTTTCTTCTGTTGTGAAGGTCTGCAAATCCTGTATCTGAACAACAGCTAAACTGACCAGCCTATTTCCCTTTGTTCTGTGATTATTTTTGTAATTTTCTTTAAAAATATTTTTAAATGTTCTTACAGTAATTATTATGAAATCTTGTCAGCTGGTCCACTAAAAGACCACAAATGTAATATTATTGAGGTATTTCTAGAGCATCATTAATCTTTCTCCAAATGCTATGCTTATGAGTTCAAGAATAAAGTTTTGATCCACATAGCAATTTCTAATTATTTAACTTGAGCAAGTGCCATTTTGATGTTAGGATCTTACATAAAAAGCTGGGTCAAAACAGGAACATGGTCTTGTAGCAAAGGTCAAGATTTTATTTCTCCACTGGAAATCAGCTTGCCTTTTTTTTTTTTTTTTTTTGGTTATCAACTTTGAGTTTGGGAGAATTTAATTTTGGGGAAAGGAAAAAAGCAGGAAAGATCTCACCTGTTATCACCTCTCTCTCAGTTTGCTCCCTTTCGCTATAACTTTCTCTCCATTTCTCTAGAGAACAGCTTGTAATCTTAGGATATTTGACTACAATAAGGGTGACATTGGCTTGAGTTCCCATTTTTCCTGAGCAGATTTGATCTAAACCTTCAGGATATCAGCAAGCCCAGAAGGGCTTGGCTGGTCATTTCCTGAGATCCTACCCCTGACCTGTGACAATTCTTGACTTTATTCCACCAAAGTGGATAGAGCCTTGTGGAAAGTTTCCATTTCACTCAGCAAGCATTTCTTCACTGCAGGAAAAAATTATTTATCCAATTATGCTTGTGCTGTAATGACTAAGGAAGTTATACTGACTCAACATTTCACAGCTATAAAATAAAGTAGGTAAGATAACAATGGTTAAAAAAAAAAATTACCCAGATCCTGATTTCTTTTTCTCTTTTTTCTTCTTATTGGCTTTCTCTTTTTTGCCTTTCTTGTCAGCCTTTTTGTCCTGTTTCTTATCACTTTTGCCTTTGCCACTTTTACCCCCTTTTTCATCTTCCACTTCTTCATCATCTTCTTTAGATTTCTGATTTTCTTGGTTCTTCCTGGCTTTTACAGGTTCTCCATCAGACTCATCACCCTCACTTCCAGCTGCTCGTCCCCGTCCTCTGCGGTTTCTATGTCTGCGATTTCCAGCTTTTCCTGTCTCATCTTCATCATCCTCATCTTCCTCATCACCACGCCTCACTCTCCCCCTGGCACGTCCCCTTCTAGTTCTCGGTGCTCTCTTCCTTCCTTTATCTGTGATGGAGAAAAAGCCAAACAAACAAAGAAACAAAACCAACAAGAAAGAAACAAAAGATGGCAGTATGTTAGAAGGAGACCTTTTCTCCTCCTTTACTCATGTAGTTAATCAGAAAACTTCTGAGGGTGGCCTCAAGGTAATCCACAGTACTGACCGGTTCCTTTGACATTTTCTTCATTCTCAGCTGCACTGCCTTCATTGGCAACATCACTGCCACCTGTAGAGTGAAAACAAAGACCAGTGCATGTGAAGTATAGATCAGACACTAGGAATGCAGAGTTTTTAAAACATGTTTAGCAAACTCTGTCATTATACTGCTTTATACCGTTTCACAAACCCAGCTTTTTGGACCATGGTAAACAGCCTTAAAGAAATAAGATGAAGACATAAAAAATCGTTATACTTTACTTCAGCACCTGAATAAGTAAAGCCCAAAGTGATGCCATTAAGAACTTGCTCTAATGGAAGAAAGATGTAGCACAGGAGGACCCTCAAAATTACAGTAGAAATATTAAACGATTTGGGGACAAGAATAAGGAAAATTAAAACATTTCTTAGACAATTCTCACTTTTCTTAAACATATGAAAATAAACACTGGCAGAGATTAAAGAATATTAAAAGGAAAAAGAGGAGACTTAACTTTCAGTCTAGAGAGCAAATCTCAAAGCATAGAGACAGAATTTGACCCAGCTGGGTTGCGTGCTGTGTCACAGTCCTCTTCTAATACGAGACAAAAAGATATTGGAGACTCTACAGATAGAGCTGTCTTACAAGAGTAGTATTTCTGATCAGAAACATCTTTGGTTTGGAGTGGAATCTCTCAGTTAAGTTTTTTAGTCTCAGTGAGTTCAATAAGAAATGCTTGAATAAGAAATTGCTGCCCACCAAAAATCAGGAAAGTATCCAATTCATTTGTCTGGTACACTTTGAAACTGAGATCCTGCACATGCAGAGAAGAAAAAACACTCCTCGTGCATATGCATTATATCCATCATAACATTTAATTAATACACTCCTTGCAAATACTGCCAGTCCAGGTCAGTCCTGAAATTGCTAGTGGTATTCACCAGCAATGCTTCTTCAGAAGCTTCCTGAGAAGCCAGGAAGTAATAAGCTCTCTTGAGGTATCTGACCTTGTACATGTGGGGCAGAGTGTGAGACACATCAGTGGAATATATAAAAACATACGGCAGTAGGAGATTAATGAGTACACTAGGAGATATTACCATGAATAGAAATAGGCAGCTGTTATTCTGCTGCCATATACCATGTACGTTTCAGATAAATGTTGTCTAACTTCCTCTCTGTACAGACAGAACCAGTGACATGTCACGGTACCTGTAGTTGCATTTTTCAAAAGAGAGTGCAGTTTCTTCATTCTTCACTTTTCTGTAATATTTTCTTTTTCTCTTTCCTTTGTATTCTTTCTCCACTCACACCCTAGTTTCTGAATTTATTTTACAAATATTGTTAAGCCACTAAGAGACTCATCCAAAATTTATACACGAATCCACTTATTTGGAAGCTGCTGTAGCAAACTTATTCTAACAGGCGCATCTTACGTTTACCTAGTATCAAAAAACATCAGTAAGATATGTAGGAATCTAAGGTCTTGTTTCACTGTGAGCAGTAATGCACAACTCTTAAAACCTCTGTTAAATTCTAGATAATAAGACTTTGCCCATTACATCATAAAATATTCAATTGTAATTACATTTTCTGTTATTTCCACAGCATATACACAGTCACTTATTAAGGTTATGCAAAAATATAACTCAATATCATCAGTGGAACGTGAAAATAAGTGCTCCTTTGTTCTGTCTGGGCATATGCCTTCTGTTGATGAGAGTAATAGGATCTCTATTTGACAAAGATCATTACATTGCTTTTGAAAGTTTGCAAAGATGTAGACAGACACTTGTAAAGAGATTCTTTACACTCAACAATAGGGCATGGTCTTTTATTGCAACTACTACTTTTGTTAATCTCCTCCAGCCAAGCATAAATTCCCAGGGAAGCACTTTAACAGTATAAGATTGGACTCACTGATGATTCGTATGAGCCTATACAACAAGCAAATGGCTGGGGGTCTATCATATATACTGAAAATGTTTCTTCAGAAGCAGTCCAACTAACACTTAAGAAGCCAGGAGCTAATAAGCTCTCTTGAGGTATCTCAGCTTTGAAGCATAGTTGCATAGAAGGTGCATCCTGCTGGAGCTGATTCATATTGACATAACCATGACAGTGATGAAGGATTATGCAATACAGAAGCTTAATCAGGGTAGAAAGTGGCTGTGGGGTTTAATTAATTCCAATAACACAAGGATAACAAACGCCCTAGTCTAAATTCAACATTTCAGGTATACTGAAGTATTAAACTAATTAACAGATTTGGGGCTGTTTATAGTAAATACCAGGAGCACTGCTAGGGAGAAATGTATCCAAAGAGTGACTCCTCTGTGTTTATGCCCTTATTTTTCATCTGAATGCTCAGAAATATGAGTGGTAAAGACGGATTTTTTTAAAACAAATGAAGAAAAAAACATAAAATCAAATAGAAGTATACACTGCCACAAAACAAGCCTAGAAAACATTACCAGTGATTACATGGAACCACGTAGCTATAAGATCAGTGGGTACTACAGACATACTCAACAAGCACAAACACAGCTTCAAAAGTTATTTCTCAAAAAAATTATAACTAAAACTCCAAAAGGAACTTTAGAAAATTCCTTCCTCCAAAGCCTCAGCTTCACACAGAGACGAAACATGTGAAGGGAAGGAATGTTGCAAGTTTGTCTTAATTCTGGTGTATCCACAAAATAACAGATCTTTCCCAGGCCTTGAGGTATGATGCAGAAAGTGCTATACTAGAATGTATACTTTTTAATAGCTGGAAGCCAAAGAGAACTCTCTGATCCTTCAGTTTCCTCACACACTACTTTATGTCGTGGTCTGTGGTACTATCTGAGGAGTCTTAACCACAGGTTGGTGAAAGCCTGCTGGCCTGATTGAATTAGTCTTCTTCCATGCCTTGTGCACCATTGCCTCCTACTCAGGGAAATTGAGTAATCTGAGGAAGCTATCATTTTACCTGAAGTTTTATTTATGTTTTAGACTATAGCCATAAATGAGCCAACAAGACTAAATGCAATGCAAGACTGTATTAGACAACAAACATACGTGAAGTACTAGTCAAACAATACATGTCCATGCTATACTTTCTGGTCATGTAAATACGAATGTCTCACAACACTTCTGTAAGGCTAATCACCACTAGAAGCAGCAGTTGTGAAACACAACGGAATAATATACCAAGACCTCACAAAAAGTCTAGGGCAAGAGTGAACCATTCAGACTTCTACATCAAAGATTTGAGACATCAACGCTACAGTCCCCAGCCTCTTAATATTTTTTCAAACACTGGTGATAATAGGTTGACTCACTTTTGGGCAAAATAGAAGTGGAATTGAAACACAGAAATTACAAAGAAAAAATTACTTCTATAGAATAACCAGAATACTTAGTATTCAAGACCCTGCTTGATTCTTCCTCTATTTTTTTTCCCAGTTAGTGTTGCAATTTTTCCTTCCAATTGACTAAAATGGAAATCACAACCTCCCAAAAATGTCCTGTCCAACATCAGCTATGAATTTATGAAATAAAATAATAATTCCTGTTCAGTTACACTTCCACTAGTAAATACAGTGGTTATTTTTCTGTTCTTGAACTGACAAGACCATAAATATGCAGACTATATATACTATAGTGTCATAAGCCACTAAAGTCTCAGATTTACTAATATTGATATATATGCCATGGACTGCAGAATTCTACATCCACACATTTTCCACAAGCTGCCTGAGGGGCAGTAATTTTTATCCTCTTTGCAGATTGCCACTGGAGAGAATTTGTCCAACTAACTGTAGTCCAGTCAACATTTTAAAATTAGACGTGGGTGCCACAATGAACAAACTGAATCCATTCCATTCACATACATAAGTTGCTTCTTTGTTTTCCACTGGTAAGGAGAAATTACAAATGCTCTATGACAGAGACTAAGTTCATATCGACCAAGCAGGAACTGTGGTTGGCATTGGGAGCGTTGTTACACTCATTACACTTTCCTCTTTCTAGTTTGCTTCTGGGCTGTGCTTGCACACCACAAAGTCTGAGTGTTGTGTCTCAGTCTGTGGGTCAAGCAAAGTTCCTGTTGTGTGTAGTATAGAATAGAATAGAACCAACCAGGTTGGAAGAGACCTCCAAGATCATCCAGTCCAACCTAGCACCCAGCCCTAGCCAGTCAATTAGACCATGGCACTAAGTGCCTCATCCAGGCTTTTCCTGAATACCTCCAGGGACAGTGACTCCACCACCTCCCTGGGCAGCCCATTCCAATGCCAATCACTCTCTCTGTCAAGAACTTCCTCCTAACATCCAGCCTATACTTTCCCTGGCACAACTTGAGACTGTGTCCCCTTGTCCTGTTGTTGGTTGCCTGGGAGAAGAGACCCCCACCTGGCTACAACCTCCCTTCAGGTAGTTGTAGACAGCAATGAGGTATGTCCTCAGCCTCCTCNCCTCTTGGCCACCTGGGCACACTGCTGGCTCATCTTGAGCCTCCTATCCACCAGGACCCCCAGGTCCCTTTCCTCCTGGCTGCTCTCCAGCCACTCTGTCCCCAGCCTGTAGCGTTGCTTGGGCTTGTTGTGGCCAAAGTGCAGAACCCTGCACTTGGCCTTGTTAAATTTCATCCCATTGGCCTCTGCCCATCCGCCCAGCCTGTCCAGGTCCCTCTGCAGGGCTCTCCTACCTTCCAACACATCAACACCTGCTCCTAGCTTGGTGTCATCCACATACTTACTGATGCTGGACTCAATCCCCTCATCCAGATCATCAATAAAGATATTGAACAGGATCGGGCCCAGCACTGATCCCTGGGGAATCCTCTGGGGAATCCTCTTCAATGATACTTAAGTTTATTGCATGATTTCAGTATCTGGTTTTGCTATTACAAAATCTACAGAAGGCAGAGAAAGAAGGTAACTTATTGAGAAACCATTTAGCATTTCAATCCTATCAGGAAAGCATGTTTAAAAGTTTACAGGCCTCTGTCTTTCAGTGTTTCCAGACAATGACCTAACAATACAGTGCTTTGTCCTTCACAAGACTGAGGGACCATTGGTTACTATAGTAAAACAACAAGCTGAAGACACCTTTTTCTTGTCACTTCATCACACAGTTGGCTTGATGGTGGGCAATTTTTCATCTTCATTGCAGCCTTTACTGTAAGAATTAGGATTAGAATATTGCATTCAATACACTCTTATTGTTACCCATCCACAATTCTGTTACCATGAGAAGAACAAGCTGTTGTGGAGATAATAGTTTATATTTCATTTCCAAATGTATCATTCTTGGTGGATTTGAAGTCAGTTATATTTTTTACTATCTCATGAGAAGTCATCTCTTTTAAGGTTGATACCTACAGCTGACCAGTTCACCATGTATTTTCTTTATTGTTTTTAGAAGATGATAAGCATTATCTATCAGATCTCCTTTAAATATCCACTTTGAAAATCTGTGCCCTAGGTCTCCTTTACGTGTATGAGAAGTATAGAACAATGAATTCACATTCATTAATTTAGCCTGATGAACCACATATTTCCTATTACCATGGGCTTTGAAGAAGACATGCTGTGAAACAAGAAGAATGGCCAATCTAGGGCTTCATTTGAGAAAAAGATATCAAAACCAAAATGGTATAGCCCTAGAGTGCATTTTTGCAATTATTGAGGTGGTCCATTCCTTGTAAGAGTATTTCTTACTTAGAGTAGACATCCAGGTCTTTAAGTCTTCTTAAATCAAGACGGAGTCTTGAATTTATTCACATGATCTCATCTTCAAATATGTTCATAATTCTCATTAAGGTAGTTTTATTTTATTATAAAATATGTAGGAGATAAATTTTCATGAAAAATGTGTCAGAGTGGTCATGATTCTGCAGGATGCAGATCTTAAACTTCTCCAGTTGGAAGATGAGTGGGTTTTGTTCAGTATGGGAATGCTAACTTATGCACTTTGAATGAATAATAAAGTCTCTGAATCATAAGTTAGCTCCATTAGATATTTACAAGTATAAGGCAGATGCTTACGGTAAACTCAGAACCTTGATAGTCTGATAATTTGTTAATTAGAAATGCTTATAAAATATGTGTTCTGTGATCAGGTTATTTTGTTTCCTATTCATGTAAAAATTCTCTTGAAGCTCAGAAGTATTTCACCTATGCTACATTGATTTCTCTGCTTCTCTCATGTTAAAATGAGCTCCTTTAGCAGCCACTGTTTCAAAATCAAATTGGTCAGCAAAGGCATTTGTAAAAAAAAAATAACAAAAAATAAAATACTCAAGCAACAAAAGGGAAGAAAATAGGACAGATTTCAGAGTAACTACTTGTCATCTTCTGCCAAAATGCTAAGCAATCCCCACTGATATTTCCCATGGAATTTTAACCCATTTCATTACTACTGCACATTACAAGTGTGGATTAAAAATAGGGAAATTGTTGTTCAGTACTACCAGCCCTGGTACTCAACAAGACCTGAAAAATTCTCTCAGAAATTAGTCTAGAATACAATTTCTGGCAATTTTCTTCCTTGCTGAAGATAAGAAATATCATGGCTGTTCCACATAAGAAAGGTCCGTATTTTGCAATGAGTAAGTATTGCCCATAGAAACTAAAACCATGTCCTAAAGCAGTAACTTCGTAGCTTGTCAGAACAAGCCCTTAGACATTATCACTCTACCAAAATATTTTTTAGGTCCATAACAGTGCAGTATCAGTATAGAAATAATGTTAATCTTATTTTGAAGAATGTTTGAAATTTCACATCAAATTCTGAACAATAAGAGGGCATTGCCTCAGATGCCACAAAATGTTACTGTGTATTTAATCTTCCCGGTAAACTACATATAGGCATAAGACAAGTAACAGGGATGTGGTTGCACTCTTGATTTACTAACAAGTGGAAAGCCACACTGCCCTGCTACAAGTATCCAACTTACATAGGAAAACTGCTTTCAAAAGACAAGTAAAATACTTTTACAAACGAGAGGTAATGAAATGTAACAAAGTAGATTTTGTATTAGATAGAACAAGGAAAACAAAACAAAACAAAATTTGCACAGAGTTGAGTTACAAGCAAGATTAATACGATCTTAAGATTCATGATTGTTGTAATTACCATTTCCTTCAGTGATGGTTTCGTGTTTAACCATAGTGGGTACTTCACAAGGCCCCTCCAGCTGCTGCCTGCATAAAGAAACTGTCTGAAGGTCGGGTGGTTCAAGATGAAATGTACCACATCAACATCGTCTTGTCAGTCACTGAACGAGTGGCGCTGGTGAAGTTTCACTGACTGAAATATAAGAAGATACTAATTTCCTAAGTGATTAATCTTTCATGGATGTTTAGTTTACTACTTAGGGTTGGCATGCTAGGGTCAGAAGAATGGAAGAAGTGTTAATAATCATTATTATTATTTCTGGAAAAAAATACCTCTTCAATGCGCTTACTTATGACTAACAGTGTTTAAATGATTAAGTGCATTGCTAAGCAAGGAAGTTGCACATTTTTGATGTGAGCACACTTAAGTATGTAGAGGACATTACATTGACTATTTTTCCCATATGAAATATATATTTTATCTTAGGCATATTTAAATTGCATAGCTTTGCAGCCTGACATTGATTTAAGATATCTCAGTAAAAGGAGTTGAAAGGTTATATATTTGCTGATTTATATTTGCATCTTCTTGCAGTTCTCTTAAGACTCCGTGCTTTTACCTTTATGTAGATACTAAATGCCAAGTTTACCAGTTTTACCCTGATGGACCTTGTACCTACAACAGACAAGCTTAATAGTGAAACAAAGCAGAAATCTAATTACCAAGAAAAGTCAGGCTTGGAAGTAAAATATTTAAAACTCCTTGTTGCAAACACAACATTTTACAAATAAAACAACACAAAATGAAAATCTCAATCTGTATTTAAGCAGACAATTTCTTCACAGTTTCCCTAACACTCACCATCTGGAATTCATTCAGTGAACTAGGTTGAAAAAAAGAAATCACCATCTGCAGAATTATCACACTCTCTCACATGCTCCTCAGTAGTTTCTGGGTCCTCTTACTTGACTATTCAAGCCACTTATGTTTCTTTGGAGTTATTATTCAAATGGCCGACAGAAGTTTATCCAGAAGCTGGCTACTTTGCCTTCTTCATTTTTACATTTTATTATTGGAGGGATCTTGCAAATGCTGACAAAGCATATTGCCATGCATATTGCTAAATCTAACTTGAAACTCAGTTTACATACAAAGTACATCCACTCATTTAGCTCTGTTTTGCTCAGAACATTAACGCTCTGTGTTTCAAGTATTCCCAAAGAGACTAAGTCTATATAAACAATCACAAGAGTACCTATGCCTTTACAGAATCACAGAATCATAGAAGTAATCTAGTTTCATCTAGAAAACATGTTTTCTGAACTAGTATTATTTCCTTTACTGTGTTCTCATGTTAGTCATTATGCACCATTTTATATCCTATTCATTTATGTCCTTAGGAGGGACTTGTGTTGCAAGAAATATCTACAAGGACACATTCACATCACCTCTGAAAACCCATAGCTAGATCATGTCTAACAAGCCATGGCTTTAAGAACTCAGAAAAATCTCAAAATCAGTCAGGTTGGAAAAGACCTTCAAGATCATCAAGTCCAACACATCACCCAACATTATCTAATCAACTAAATCATGGCACCAAGTGTCACATCCAGTTTTTTAAACACCTCCATGGATGGTGACTCTACCATCTCCCTGGGCAGTCTGCAGTAAAACCAGGATCATATCTTCGATGGACTGATCCAAATTTTCATCAGAAATTTAAGTGATTATAGCTCCTTTTCATTTATTAGCCTCATTGGAAGACAGTTGACTGAATAGGGACACTTCAGGGCTGTGTAGAGATGAGGTCAGGAAGGCCAAGGCACAGCTGAAACTGAACCTGGCAAGGGATGCAAAAAAAAACCAACAAAAAAGATTCTACAGTAGTATCAACAAGCAAGGAAAGGTTAAAGAAAGAATTCTTCCTCTGATGAGTGAGGATGGAGAGCTGGTGTCAACAGATGAGCAGGAGACTGAGGTAATCAACATTTTTGTCTCAGTCTTCACTGGCAATCTTGCTCTGTACTCCTTCCAAGTTTATAGACTACTACATCAAGACCAAAGTGGTAAAGTCTCTCCTACTGTAAGGGAAGATCAGGTTCAGGACCACCTGAGGAACCTGAACATATGTAAATCTATGGAACTGGATGAGATGCATGTAAGAATTCTGAAGGAATTGGCTGATGTTGCAAAGCCACTCTCTGTAACATTTGAAAAATCCTGGCAGTCAGGTGAAGGCCCTGGTGTATTGGAAGTTAATCATTTCTTATGAATTGTGAATGTTAATTTCTGTATGAATGTATTTTTTAATTAATATTCAAAAATAGGGAAAATTCCTTGAGATTCTTTGGATTTTTGGTCTACAGGAAGTAATTGCACAGAATTAAACTGTTTAAACAATCAGAACTTGGAAAAGAGCAACATGAAAACAGGAAAAAATTTAACTATCCTTATAGAGTCTTGGCATTCACTCCAGCATATGTATTCATGATGCTTTTGGTCCCTGAGTAAGTCTCCTGTATCAAAGACACTTTCAAATTCACCCTAATGATCCCAGGGTAAAATACAAAATGTTCCAAGCAGAGGGAAGAGGGAAGGAGAGCTGAGTTGCTGCTAAGCTGGCAGGTGTGAGCTGCATACACGTATCCACCTTTAACAAGCTGTAAACAATAAGAGGCATATGGACCTGGTGGATAGGGTCCAGAGGAGGGCCACAAAGATGATCAGGAGGCTGGAGCACCTCTCCTACAAGGACCGGCTGAGTGACTTGGGATTGTTCAGCCTGGAGAAGAGAAGGCTCCAAGAAGATCTTATTAGCTGCATTTCAATATCTGAAGGGGACCTACAGGAAGGCTGGGCAAGAAGAGCTCATAGTGATAGAATGAGGGAAAGTAGTTTTAAACTAGAGCAGGGCAGATGTATATTGGATGTAATGAAAAAGTTCTTTACAATGAGAATGGTGAAGTACTGGAACAGGTCATCCAAAGATATGGTTGAGGCCCCATCCTTAGAGATATTCGAAGTCAAACTTGATGAGGTCTCAAGAAACCTGACCTAGCTGGGGCTCTGAAGGGGAGGTTAGACAGGATGCCCTTCAGTGGTCCTTTCTAAACCAATGTATTCTGAGATTCTGTGATTCTGTGATTCTGTGATTCTGTGATATATGAAAAAGAAAATTACATTGAAAGATGATTTATTAATTTTATCAACAAAAATACCATTGCATATATATAAAAAAATACTAAATCAATATTAAAAAAAGATAAATAAAAGATTGAAGGTCACATATGCAGTCTGAATGTGGTCTTTGGGTGAACATTTGTTATTTTATTTGTTTATCAAGGTCTTCTGACTCAGACAGTGACCAGGCATAGTTGAATACTTTCACCACAATGCAACTTTTTGATGTAGGCAAGCCAGATGCAGTCTAGTTTGTGTTTTCCTTATGTGGCTGCAGAAGTTAACAGTCTCTGTAGGGTCCACCATTTGCAGCCTCCATCAGTATTGTCACAATATGGAGAAGGGCAGAGTCACGAGATGAAAAGAGGGTGCAAATCATTTGAAGACAGAATTGCCGCTCTCTAGCACAGAGACTGGGCTCATTCCTACATTCTTAAAGAGTGTGTTGAACACTCAAAAAATTTTGTATTGTTAGCAAACATACTACATTTTTGCTTCCTTGATCAAATTTGTATCTTCTTGTCGTAGGCACTATATATTCAAAGCACTGAATCATACATGGTACATGAAACGTAAGGATAGAAATATGCACTTATCCCTTTATCACAGCTGAAACTCATAGGAAATCTTGCAGAGAAGGAGAAATGGAAAGTATTAGTCCAAAAGCTCTTCCGTATACCACTAAATTGATAACCCGCTCGTTAACCATTTGCCAACACATGGTTAATCCAGAGGAAATAATGACACTAAGGAATGATGACATCACTATATTTAGTAAAAGTATTAGTGCCTAAATAGATCTGCAAACACCAGTTTAGCTTGCAATCACTATTTAAGTTACCTATTCACAAGTAAACAACTGTTGGAATCACAGGTAGTTAGCTCAGAACAATTGCTGAGCAGAGAACGGTTGCAACACAAACCTTGGCAATGAACTGTCTGAGTCAGCATGCAGGAATGAAGACCTGCTAATCAGAAAATGCAAGAAAATAGGATTTTGTTATCTGAATATGCTGAATGTGTTAAATATGCTAAACTGCAGAATATGCTAATACTGTGGCTCGGTGGGAAGGAGACATGGCAGATAGACTGATAGACTGTAGATTAGAAGAGACAACTCTTTGCATGATAAGATGACTAATCAACAAGTAGAAATAGTATATATATCTGTGTAGGTTGCTCAAATAAATCAGAACTTAGCTTGCATCAAGCTGTCTCCCCGTCCCTCCGTCGCAGCAAACAACCACTGTGATTTCTTTTTCTGGCACTTCTCCACATAAGATGTGAATCCTTTGTACCACAATGAAATGCCACAAATGTTGATTTTCCCACATTCCAAGGTGCATATTCCATTGGTTTCTAAACATATTGCAAAACTTAGGGCAATAAATTATTTTCTCTCAGACTTCTTTGCCAAAAGTAACTCTTTTCATGATGAGATTTTAAAATGCCATTTTGTTTTGAGGCACAAAATATATGCATTCTTCCCTGTTGAAGGAAATTATAAAATTGGGCAATCTGGAAAAAAACAAAACCAAACTGAAGTCATGGCACTGTAGCTGTGACAATGAAAATGCTTTTTTCTATGTAATGCAATACTTATGTCAGTCTTCCCCTAGCCTGCTGCGTTCAAATGAGTCAGGCAAGCCTGAACAGCATTAATTGGTATGTCTGTGCCTGCCATGCCTGTCATACTCATTATCCCACATCTTTGCACAGCTGAGTGGATGATTACGCCGACTATGTTTGGCATAAGCAGGTGGCTGCACTAGGAGGATACTGAGGCAGAAAATGGTTCAAAAACCTGCCCAGAAGGCACCATACCTCAGCAGTGCTACCAGAGCAAAGTGGTGACACTGGCACTGGGGTTGGAAGGTATAGTCAGATGACAAATCAGACTGATTAATTTCATGCAAGAAACTTTCAAAAGGTTATGGGCATTCTTTTTTAATATTAACTCCCAAATCAACATGGGCAGCTCTTTAGCACTGTTTTGGGAATGCCATGTAACAGAAAGGTAAGTAAATTTGTTCTGATGCTGCAATGGTACTCACAGAGAAAAAAGCTACAGCTTAAATCCACTTGCAGACAAAAACATATTTGAGCAGTAGCTTACGAAAAGGAAATCCAACAACTAAAAAAATTACACAAAATTTCCACAGACTTCTGAAAGTCTTGTCTGTTAATCCATTTGTAGCTTTTCTGGCATTTTTTTTTAATACTGCAAATTGAAGTTTCTCTGGAAAAAAAGGTGCTTTGTTAGTGAATGATCATGCTACTCAGAGAATTGCATTTGCTGCCTGCTTGTAGCTGCACTCAATGGGGAACTTCTAGATTGACTTTTCAGTGCAACCATTTATTGCTTATTTGTTCTACAATTGGATTTCTAAAAAACACTAACGTTACATGTTTTGAAAAACATAGTTGTATAGCAAGTGCAGATGAAGGATCCTGAAAGGGATGAACAGAAGTCACAGCCTTCACAGACCGGGAGCACTAAAATCCTGTAACTTTGTGACTCCACAGATATCAACGCCCCATTTAAATGACAGATCAGGTCCACCTGAAACACTACATCCACTTTAACGCACTCTCCTACCACATAACACTTTCACAAGCAATTATCTCTCAACTTAGCGTTCTACTTCGTGGTTTCATTGCACTTTTCAGGTAGCCTGTTCGCAAAGGACTTCACAGGCAGAGGTGGCACAGCTCCAAATCTTTTTTTCCACTGCATGCCAGTGGAAGTGGAAAGGTTGTAATCACCTTAATGGACTTCCACAACTGGACTTTGACCATTACATGTTCTCACAGAGGATATGTGGATATCTTGAAGGCACAGTGATCATAAGAAGCTACACATATTCCCTGGCTAGCATCTGTACCCTGCTCTGGTTACTGCACTGTTGAGGCAAGTGGCAACAGTGCAAGTGGCAAATACTATCGTCGTGGAGGGGTATTCTGCCACCTACACTGATTTGTAGTGAAGGGGTGAAATTAATTGGTGCGAGATAATATGTATAAAAATATGTATTTATTAACTTCAATATTCTGAACTCTCACCACCCCCAACCACTGTATATTAGTATTAAATGGATCTACATGGTCATGGAGTACATTATGGGAATACACCACACTATAACTTACTAATAACTATATTATAATAACTAGCAAACATTCAAACTATAAACAGAGGGAGATTTCCCCACGGCAAACACCGCTTTGGGGTCTATATACTATTTGCCCAGCAGAGTGGGGTGAAGGCTCTGCTGTATGGCAGAGACAACAGATATTACAGAGGCATTAAAGCATTTACTCGCAATTCTGACTAATTATCAGTGATCACCCTCCTGAGCTACGTCACAGCCTATTACTAGTGTCCAAATCTTCAGGGGAGCTTTGCCCATAGACTTCGAGGCTGGAATTCTCCTGGCTTCAGGGGAAAGGATGCAGACGTCCCAGCTATCTGGGGGAAATGATGCAGTCTCTGCCCTTGTCTCCTGGCTTCTTGTGGATGCTTTGTCCAGGGAATTCATAGGCAGGACCTCAGGTGCAGGAGAAGGATGCAATGTCGTGCAGTCTGAGCACGGTCTTATGCTCACTGGCAGGCCGATCGCATGCAGACAAGTGGTGTCTGCTTCCTGGTAACTTGGCGGCAATAGTGCTTACCAGGCAATAATGGCAGGCAATACAGGATCTAGTCCTGATGACTCACTGCAGTAGTGTGCAAGGAGTGCACAGCTGGCTGGGAGACTATGGGAGAATCTGTCTCCATAATAACAGCAAATAGGCATAAGCAATAGGCTGGTGAGTCTAAAGCCTAATAATGAGCAAGTGTGCCTGAATGTGAGCGATTGTGAGCAGGGGGGCCCGAGCATGGGGCCTGAGCATGAGCGAGAGCTGCAGGTGAGTCAGAGCATGCTCGTGAAGCAAGAGAGCATCAGAGAGCTGCAGGGGAGTCAGAGCTGCAGCAATGGAGTCAGAGCACATTGTTTACCTGTGTACCCCTATTTATTAAAGATGGGCTGAGATTAATGGCCCTTTGGACACCAGAATGACCAATCATGTTATGGCAGTCAGCCAAACAATACCATAATAAGCAAAATCACAAGCCTAGTACCCCCAAATATAGGGAGAGCATGGGTGGGCCACACGCTAAGCGCGTGGGCTTATGCAACATGTTTACAACCACCTTATACAACCTGTTTACAACCTGGACCTTAGGCAGGCCAGACTTTGTGGCACCAGGCCTATTGTGCCCCTTTTGTGCTTGTTTATCCATTTAATGTGTTTACCTCTGGTTTAGGCAGAAAAACATGTCCAGGCAAGGTAAGGCAACAAATAAGCCTATTTTCAGGCCTACAGGCCCTCCACAACAACTATAAAACCTACAAAGACCTCTTCTCTTCTCTTCTCTTCTCTTCTCTTCTCTTCTCTTCTCTTCTCTTCTCTTCTCTTCTCTTCTCTTCTCCTCTCTTCTCTTCTCTTCTCTTCTCTTCTCTTCTCTTCTCTTCTCTTCTCTTCTCTTCTCTTCTCTTCTCTTCTCTTCTCTTCTCTTCTCTTCTCTTCTCCTCTTTCCTTTTCTCCTCTCTTCTCTTTTCTTTCTTTTAATTTATTTTTATTTTCTTTTATCTTCTTCTTTTCCCTTCCCTTTCTCTCTTTTTGATCTATTCTTTTTAAGTAACAGACTCCTGAGGTGAAAAAGCAAATTATGCAAAATGACTGAGAACACAGTGCCTTCAGCCCAAGGAACCAGGCTATTGACGCCTGTCTCTCACACTGCCTGTAGAATCAAGTGAATACAATACATATGAACAGTAGAAGTCCAGGGAAGCACAGTCCTGAAAGTAGTCAATTCAACAAGAAATTCTTCAGCCACTGAATGAAAGATTATTAATAACACTGCCTGTAATTCTCTAATGCTTTCATTCAGTGCCTAGGAGTGTTCCTAGGTCAAACAACTTAAGGCCACCAGGAGTCTTTATTGTAGCACTAGGGAAAAGACTAGTACCAGCACAAGAGAAATAAAATTGTTTTCATAAAGAGGGGGAAAAAAGCCAAAATCTTATTACTTACATTCTTTTCAATTATTCATATGGCAAAATTCTCTTAAAAATTCTTTGCCCCAGGACATTTATGAGAATACAAAGATATAACTGGAAAGTTACTTTTTAATTTCCAAACACATTCAGACAGTTTAGTGAGCTGATGTGCCAGAATGGATGCCAATAAGTCTCAGTGATTATATTAGTCTTTCATACATGAACATGGCATCTTTACAAAAGATTTTGAAGCTATTAACCCATTCTCCACTGACGTCTTGAACAGCTGTTAAACAATTGTAAGTTTTATTATTTGGTGACCCTAGGCAACTCATACAATAGGTTAAAGTTCTAACAATTTTACTGCAGGCTAAGTTTTACCTAATTATTATTATTAATAACCTCTTGAGACACAAATCCAGCAATTCAGCTTATGAGGGAAATAGATGAACACAGACCAAACTAAGTATAAAATTAAATTATTTGAAAGTGAAACATAAATACCTGCAAAGATACAGACATGTACAAGCCAACCTCTGAGATTAAACTAGCATTCTCCAACCCTAAACACAAAGACTGAAGTTTGAAATATATACTAGAAACCATAAAATCAAATTCTCATTAAAATCAAAGCTCTGAGGCTAAATGCCTTTGAAAGAATGATTTCAATATCAAACATACTTTAAAGAAAGATAATCAGTGGATGTAGCAGACAATAAATCTTGTCTTAAAATTACTATGATCTGGGTAAAGTACAGAGCATTAGTTTCTGAAAAAAAAATACATAAAAGTATGCTATTATGAGCTGCAAGTGAGCTTTTCTTTACATAAAATTTGATAGTTACTGAAAGATAAGGGGAAATTTACTTGTAAGAGTTTGTTGAGAATATTCTTGTCCTTGTTGCTAAGTACAACAACATTGTGTCATTGTTTACTGAGGGAAGACCTTTGGGAAAACCACAGCTTCACATTCCTGGGCAGAGACAACTCCAGCACCACTGTGATAAGATGCCATAATCAACTGCTTAATATTGGAGATGATCCTGTTGCTCCAAGCCCTCATTTAGCCTTCCAGTCATTTCCAAGAGAAGGCAAGACAGCTAAGTGCTTGGAAAAAGCTTGTCTTTTCCTCCTAAAAGTTTCTTAAATGCTTTGTATGTTTCACTATCCACTTTCTGTGCCTCACATGTCATGTTGCACAGTCCTGGCCAAGGCCACTAGGAAAAAAGATGACAGATTTATTAGTGTGTTCTTGCTTTTATTGAGGCAGCACTCACACATTAATTTCAGCACTCCACATACACATTTGCATATTTGTCAAATTATATTAATTGACTTAATACTCCTAAATTGTGCATAAGCAGAGAAATATTGATTTATTATTTCTGTCACACTGGCTATTGCAACAAGAAGACGTGTCAAGAAACAGCCTTTGTAAATCTTCAAAAGGTATCATTCATACACAAAGGCAGAAATGTAGGCACTTGTATCACTGAACCACAGAATGGTTTGGGTTGGAAGGGACCTTAAAGATCAGCAAGTTCCAATCCCTTGCTATGGGCAGGGACATCTTTCACTAGACCAGGTTGCTCAAAGCCCCATCTCACTCTGCCCTAAGCACTTTCAGGCAGGAGTTCACCCTAACTTTCCTCAGCAACTTGTTCCTGTGTCTTGCCAATCTCCCTGAAAAGAATTTCTTCCTAGTAACCAATCTAAATCTACCCTCTCATAGCTTAGAGACATTCCGCCTTGTCCTATCACTACAAACCCTTGTAAAAAGTCTCTCTTTAGCTTTCTTGTAAGCCCTCTTCAAGTAGTTGAAGGCCACTAGAAAGTCTCCCTAGAGCCTTCTCTTCTCCAGGCTGAACAGACCTGACTCTTGCAATCCATCTGTCCTAGAGGTCCCGTGTACCCCAGAAATTTCCTCTCCNGATAGCTTCTGCACACGGAGCCTCTTCTCACTCCGAAGATGCCCAAGGACTTCACCTTAAGCGTCCCATTGTGTAGCTGCATAGCTTCTCAATGACTCTGAAGGTTTCTGAAAAGACCACGGGACAGACCTTCGAATCATCCTTCTTTTCAAGCCAGCCCGCTCTGTCGTGAGTAGCTTACGGCTCAGCCTTAGTTTGATAGTGGGGAACGCTATATTTAATAGCTAAGCCTTTTCCAACTCCTGACTTCAAATTAGTCAAGTTTACCTGTGGCATCCTACTGTGTAGATATTCTCAATCAACCGAGAAAGAACCTGCTAATTAAATATAAATTATCTTCTGTATACAGTTTTGGGGGCGGGTTTTTGGGAAAATAACTCTATTTTTATAAATTACTGACTCAGCCTAATTAATTCCTGCCTCCATAACACCATCTGTACAAGGAAGATGCACGAGCCATTTGGTTATCCTTATGTCACTCTCCTGGACCCACTCCAGCAGTTTGATGTCCTTATGCTGGTGGCACCAGAACTGATGTGACGCACCAGAACTGATGTGACGCACCAGAACTGGCGCAGTACTCCAGGTGAGGTCTCACAAGAACAGAGTAGAGGGGGAGAATCATCTCCCTACTCCTGCTGGACAAACTTCTTTTGATGCAGCCCAGGATGCCGACAGCATTCTGGGCTGCTGATAAATGATATGTCACAACTCTACCTTATAGATAGATAGATAGATAGATAGATAGACAGACAGACAGAGGTTTTGCTAAACTATTCATTGTGAGAAACGTCAGGTCAGGGAGAGCTCTAGAGAAGCTGCAATTTCAGTTGCTATCAGAAGATGGCAATGCATATGAGCAATATAGTGGCTCCTCTCACACTAAAACCTGCAAATAAAAATGTAGATCTCACTACTGAAGCAAGCAGAGGACCATCCAAATAAAAGTTTTGCTTGGAAGCAGAAAAGGAGAGAGCATAAAATTAAACCACATGATTTTTGCATATATCAGTTTGTGCTAGTTTGAAGCTAGCTAGAATGTTTTGGTGGAAAGGACTAGATTACAGGCTGTGAAAGGAAAAATAATGGTGATGTCTACTTCATTCATAGGCTTGCTGAGATGTATAAGAACAAAAAGCAAAACATAGATTAGCTAGTCTCACTTCTGCTGCTGCCGAGCTTGGAGCTGTATCTCTCTTCTAACCTCACCCTCCATTTTCTTTAAATAATTCACTTTGCTTCCTAACCCCCCTGGCTGAACCTCCATTCTTCCTTGGGACTGGGGTAAGGTTGAGAGGGGTAGGAGGAAGGTGAGGGGGCAGTTGGGAGCCCCTCCTGGGGACTCAGGCTTCTGGGAGGGGAGTTGTGTTTCTGTATTACCTTTTTACCTTGTATATTTCTGTATATAACTGTGTATACTGTAAATATCTGCTTGTAAATTGTGCTAAGCTGTAAATACAAAAGCTTCATTCAATTTCCAGAGCCAGCTGAGTCTAGTCTGGGTGATTTCTAAAGTGGCAAGGCGGGTAACACCCAAACCATCACACAGTTATGTCCCTGCTTTCCATGACATGCCCAATTTAAATTCATCAATCATTTGGATGTAAGAGATAAAATACAAATTTTGGTCAATTTGTCAGTAACATAGACAATGTTCTCTTCTGTTTCAGTGTGGTTGTATAGTTTAAGTGAAACAGCTTCAGAAAACAAACTACAGGAGTCCACTTTTGCTATTACATGCAATCTTTATTTCTTTGTGGTTTCTAAGAGTAAATAATTGCTGATGTAAAAATAAACTCACCACTAGACAATGGCAACTGGAAAAAGATTAAAAAAAAGGAAGGGCGAGAATATATGATGCTTTATACCCTCTCTCCTTCCACCTGGGAGAAAAAGTGAGTTTATAAAGATATTTTTTAACTCCATATATTCAGAAAACACATGAATAAAAAACCCTAAGACTTAAACATGTACAAACATTTTTAAAAGCCTATCTATACAAAAACAACATATACCAACAATCTGATACACAGAAGACAGGCATAAATACAGAGGCATGCAGATAGACTGCTGTAAAGTATGTTCAATATACTGATCTTGTCATTCACCTGTCCCCTCTTAAAGTCCAATTTTCTTCTAACAACCAGTTGTATACATTTATTTTCCTGTATTATACCTTCAAATACATGGATATTACTCCCTTCCTCACCACTACGTTTGAAGAATTCTATTCAAGTATATACAGTTATATAAGGAATAAGCAAAAGTATCTGGAAGCTGTGGTCCAGTTCCAGAGCTATGTCATCATTAGCACAAGCAAAATGTAGTGGAATGAGTCCACTCATTGGTGTGCCACAATGAATAGTTACAGGCTTTTCAGAATGGATAGGAAGGGCAAGTGAGGCAGGGGAGCAGGGGTGCATGTAAGGGAAATGTTGGATTGTATGGTACCTGCAGCTAGTGACAATATTGCTGAGGGTTTCTGTGTTAATATGAAGGGGAAAGCTAATAAACACTATATTGTTGTGGGAGCCTACTAACCACCCAGAAGAATGATAACATCGAGGAATTATTCTACAGAGAATCAAGGGATATCTCTAATTCAACCACCTTTGTACTTATGGGTGATTTTAGCTTCCCACAATTGAATTGGGAATAGCATAGAGAAGACACAAACAGATCCAGGAGATATCTGGAGCATACTTGTTCTAGTTTGAGACTAATTGGAATATTTTTATGAGAAAAAATAGATTATAGGCTGTGAAAACAATGATACAATAGTGATGTTTACTTCACTCATAGGCTTGCTGAGACATATAAAAGCAAGGATACAAACATAGATAAGACAATGTGTCCCTGCCTGTCAGAGTGTGTGTTTCTTTTCTGCTTGCATCTGTGTACCCCAACTAATCCATCTGTTTCTAATCACCCTGACTGATCCTCCAAACTCATCTTGCACATAAGGCAAACTCTGGGATAAGGTAGAGGGGTGGAATGAAGGTGAATNTTTCCCCGGCACAACTTGAGGCTGTGTCCCCTTGTCCTGTTGCTGGTTGCCTGGGAGAAGAGACCAACCCCCACATGGCTACAACCTCACTTCAGGTAGTTGTAGACAGCAATGAGGTCTGCCCTCAGCCTCCTCTTCTCCAGGCTAAACAATCCCAGCTCCCTCAGCCTCTCCTCATAGGGTTTGTGTTCCAGGCCTCTCACCAGCCTTGTTGCCCTTCTCTGGACACATTCCAGTACCTTAACATCTCTCTTGAATTGAGAAGCCCAGAACTGGACACAGGACTCACAGTATGGCCCGACCAGTGCTGAGTACAGGAGAAGAATAACCTCCCTTGTCCTAATGGCCACGCTGTTCCTGATACAGGCTGAGTCTAGTCTGGATGATTGCATAAAAGTTGGGGAGTGGGTAACTCCCAAACCATCACGGTGCTGAAGATAACTTCTTGGTGTAAACATGTTTTGAGCAACTCAGATAAGAATAACATCAGACTACATGAGTGTGTCCTGAGGAGGGCAATCAAAATGGTGAAAACCCTTGAGGACAAGACTTGTGAGGGGCATCTGAGGTCACTTAGCTTGTCCAGCTTGAAGAACCCTGAGTGGTGACCTTATCCCAGTCTACACCTTTATCAAGGGGGGCAGCAGTGAGGTAGGTGCTGGTCTCTTTCTGGTGTCCTCTGATAGGACATGAGGAATTTGAATGAAGCTGTATCAGGGGAAGCTCAGATTGGGCATTAAGAAAAGACTCTTCACTGAGAGGATAGTAACTGAATGAACTGTATAAGGACATGATCACAGCACCAACATTTTCAGAGCTCAAGAAGTGTCTAGATGATTATTCTAGTCATATGGCCTGGTTTTAGGTAGCCCTGCAAGGAGCAGGGAGTTGGACTCAATAGTTATAGGTTCCTTCCAACTAGACATAGTCTATGGTTCTGTGAATATCTGTTTTGCCATGTGCACTTTGCTCATATGCCTCAATGGAGCTTTTGTCTCAGGGCACCTTTAAAACTACAGAAAGGATAAGGAGAGGGAATAACCATTCCAAGTGAAGTCTTAGGATGCCGAGATGTATGGTATTCATCTGAAAATCAGCAGATTTTGTATGACTTTTTAAGTATATGATCTGGGTTCAGGTCTCTGTGTGTGCTAGTTTGAGGCAAATTGGAATCTTTTAA
Source organism: Tricholaema leucomelas (assembly GCA_013400475.1). Lineage (NCBI taxonomy): Eukaryota > Metazoa > Chordata > Aves > Piciformes > Lybiidae > Tricholaema lacrymosa > Tricholaema leucomelas. The sequence continues at coordinate 3,629 of WAAF01010949.1, read as the reverse complement.
TGAGAAAAATTAGGTTCTAAACTGTGAAAAAGATACAGTGGTGGTGTCTATTTCATTCATAGGCTTGGTGAGATGTATAAAAGCAAAGACACTAACATAGATAAGACAGTGTGTGAGAGTCTCTGTCAGAGTCAGTGTCTGTGCTTTTCTCTCTAGGCTTTGACTGTGTAACCCAATTTATTTTGCTTCTAACTCCCGCTGTTGATCCTCCAAACTCACTTTGCACATAAGGCAAACTCTGGGATAAGGTAGAGGGGTGGAAAGAAGGTGTAAGGGTGGTTGAGTGCCTCTTCTGGGGACTCTGGTTTCTGGGAGAGGTGTTGTGTTTCTGTATTACTTTTAACTTGTATATTTCTGTATATAGCTGTATATATTTGTGATCTATTGTAAATACCTGCTTGTATAATGTGCTAAGCTGTGAATATAAAGCTTCATTCCTTAACTTCCAGTTGGCTGAGTCTAGTCTGGGTGATTTCATAAGAGTGGGGCAGCAGGTGACTCCCAAACCATCACACCGTGAAGTCTGAGTCCTGAGTGCAGTGCAAGATGAAAGGGTCCTCCAAAGAATTTCTGCAGTAATCCTGGATAAAGTAACTCTCACTGTCAAAGCTGGCAGTAAAAGCTCTTAAAAAGGAGCTAATACAAAAGTGCATCTGCGACTTACGACTCATCATTAGATGGCACTCAAGAGTATGCAGCAGTCCTCCTGCTGCTCAGTTGACAGACAAAACTTGCTGCTCCATCTGCCCATGGGTTGCTGGGTGCTTTTTTTCACATGCCAGGCAAAAACTGAATCTCTTTGAGATGTTGGAAATCCAGGTACAGGAACAAAGCATCTCCGTTTCAGATCATATGAGTCTTCCTAGAGGCCTCCGCAGTGCTCAAGATACTATAAGGCTCTTGTGGCCAATAAACTGAACCACCAAAATTTCACTACTCAGTTGCACAAGCTGCAAAAGTCAGCTAGTCAAAGTTCATGTGCAAATCACATTAGGTGTTAATAGATTCCAGTGTTGTAGAAAAATAATCAGCAGAGGACAGTGCTTTGAATGCACAGACACTTATCTTCTGACAGGATCCAATATTTTCTAGTGTTTCTTTAAAATTTCTTTTACCAATAGCACTGAATTCAAAATTCTAACTAATCACATTTTTTTCTCACTGGGGGTAGCAGTGGTCAGGCTGTACCAACATGCCTACCTGGAGGTGGAGACATAGCACTGAAGCAACCCCAGGCTTCACTGAATACTTCCACCGAGCTCCGATACCTTCACTGAAGAAAACAACACTAAAAAGATCATTAAATCCAAGTAATTAATTTTGTGCTTCATGCAGCAGACCCAAAACACAACAAAACAAAACAAAAAAAAAAAAAAAAGAAAACTTGAGGAGGGGATCATTTTCTCTGTCAAGTATCTCACCTTCCATAAGCTCCTAAGTAAAATATTTAATATCCTTTTTCTTTTTTTGTTTTTGTTGGTTTTGTTTTTTTCTTAAGAATAATGACTTGCTGGTGACTTGCATTTCCTTTAAATTTTTATCTTGTACTAGCTACAAAGAATATTTTTCTCCATCTTCATGCAAACGTAATATATGAAGTAAAGATGGAGATGTTCAGAAGTGGAGTAGAGACAACATTTTTTTTGTTCTGGATCCTTCTGGAAAGTTTCTGTAAGTAAAGCAGGCTTAAATTGGCTACTCTCATAACACAGAGAAGAATATAAGTCATTTAAATGAGGGATTTAAATTTTTTTTTTACTGATATAAACCTTATGTACCCTAAAGGACATACTCTAGTAAACTGTGGAAATGAGATCAGACTTCTATCATAAGAAGAAAAGATGTGAAGCTCATTACCATGTTTGAACCTTACTAAAATTTTTAAGATATTCAAATTCAGGATTTTCATTTTGGTCTGCATATATATATGTGTGTGTGGGTAATGTTCTGCTTTCTGCAGTACTGCATATATACAAAGCAATCTTCAATTTCAGTACTGCAAATGGGAGCAACCAGGTCCTTTTATACAGACTAACACTAACCAATAACCATGAAATGCAGTTGGCTCAAGTTTGCCAAACAACCTTTTTTACAGACACATTAGCAACAGCTATTGTCCATTGTAGGCACTTGCAATTCATGTAACAACTACTATTTAAGGATATTCTCACAAATCACAAAGTACCTTTTCATTGTGAATTTTCAGCAGATTTCTGTTTCTAAGAGATAAATTCTTTAAAAGTCATTTTGAGAATTGAAAAATATGTAGGTTTCACTTGTTCCTTGTACAGAGCAGAACTACAAACTGAAGAGAGACAATCAAGGTCTTGCTCACCTTAAAACCATGGAGGTGCTGAAGATGAGCCAGCAGTGTGCCCAGGTGGCCAAGAGGGCCAATGGCATCCTGGCCTGTATCAGGAACAGTGTGGCCAGTAGGACGAGAAAGGTTCTTCTTCCCTTGTACTCAACACTGGTCAGGCCACACCTTGAGTACTGTGTCCAGTTCTGGGCTTCTCAACTCAAGAGNTGGTCTTTTCTCCCAGGCAACCAGCAACACGACAAAGGGACACAGCCCCAAGTTGTGCCGAGGGAAGTATAGGCTGGATGTTAGGAGGAAATTCTTCACAGAGAGGGCAATTTGCCATTGGAATGGGCTGCCCAGGGAGGTGGTGGAGTCACCGTCCCTGGGGCTGTTCAGGAAAAGTCTGGATGAGGCACTTAGTGCCATGGTTTAGTTGACTGGATAGGGCTGGGTGCTAGGTTGGACTGGATGATCTTGGAGGTCTCTTCCAACCTGATTGATTCTATTCTATTCTATTTGATTATTCTATTGTTCAGTTGACATGCTGGAAGGAAAAGATGCCATCCAGAGTGATTTAGACAGGCCAAGTGCAAGGTCCTGCACCTGGGTCAGGGAAATCCTAAGCACAAATACAGGCTGGGAGAGGAGTGGTTTGAGAGGAGTCTCAAGGAGAAGGACTTCGGATTGTCAGTCAATGAAAAACTCAACATGAGCCAGCAATGTGCATTTGCAGACCAGAGAGCCAACCGTATCCTGGGCTGCATCGAGAGAAGTGTGACCAGCAGGACAAGAGAGGTGATTCTCTCACTCTGCTCCACTCTTGTGAGACCCTTGCCTTCAGTACCGCTTCCAGCTCTGGTACACCTATAGTAAGAATGACATCAAACTGCTGCTGTAACAGAGGGATGAAGCACCTTTTCTGTGAGGACAAGCTATAAGAGTTCGAGCTGTTCAGACTGGAGTAAAGACTCCAGGGAGGTCTTATAGTAGCCTTCAAGTATCTGAAAGGGGCCTAGAAGAAATCAAGGAAGACACATTTTACAAGGCCATGTTGTCACAGGACAAGAGGGAATCAATTGAAGCTTGAGGAGGACAGATTTAGACTAGATATTAGGAAGAAATTCTTTACAGTGAGGGTGATGAGACAGTGGAACAAGTTTCCCAGGAAGGTCATGGATGATCCCTTCCTGGGGGTGCTTAAGGTCAGATAGAATGGGGCCTTGAGCAACATGGTCTAATAGTGTTGCGAAGGGGAAATTAACTATATTTTGTTTTCCAAAATTAATATAATTTATTAATTGAATCTGGCTAGGGACATTAAGTGGAA
>WAAF01010948.1:29189-41138 GCA_013400475.1 Tricholaema leucomelas | reverse complement strand
TGTGGTGCTGAGGGCCACGGGGATGTGGTGCTAAGATCCATGGGGATGTGGTGCTGAGGGCCATGGGGAGGTGGTGCTGAGGGCCACAGGGATGTGGTGCTGAGGACTGTGGGTTAGTGGTGCTGAGGGCCACAGGGATGTGGTGCTGAGGGCCACGGGGATGTGGTGCTGAGAGCCATGGGGAGGTGGTGCTGAGGGCCACAGGGATGTGGTGCTGAGGGCCATGGGGAGGTGGTGCTGAGGGCCACAGGGATGTGGTGCTGAGGGCTGTGGGTTAGTGGGGGCCTGGGCAGGGTTGGGTTCATGCTTGGACTCTTCAAGGTCTTTCCCAACCGAATTGACTCCAACCCCACTCAGTGGGAGCTGAATGGAGCTGGGGAGGACAAAACCTCTCCAGGCATGAAGCAGGTGGACTCCAAACTGCTCCTCCACAGCCCAGGACCACCACAGCCCAGGACCACCCTAGCCCAGGCACCTCTGATTCCTCACATCCCTTCATGCCCACACGTGGGGAGTGTGGGACCACCTCAGGTCCCACCCTCTGCTATTTCCTAGCTTCCTGAGAGCAGATCTGTGCCAGGGCTTGGCACAGCCTGCCCAGGGAGCTGCTGCAGGCCCCATGCCTGCAGGGGTCCAAGAAACCTGTGGCCATGGCCCTTGAGGCCAGGGTTTGGTGGCCATGGGGGTGTTGGGTTGATGTTGGACTCGATGCTCTTTGCCCACCTTAAGTGGTTCTGAGCCTTCATGGATGGAGCTGCCCAAGGGATGAACTCCAGCACAGGGCAGCCAAGGTCAAGCTGCAGGAGCCCAAGAGCACAGCACCAAACCCCTCTGCAGTGAGGACAGGCTGGGAACAAAGGTCTGACCCCAAGCAACAAATGACCTCCTGCAGGCTCACTTAGACCTCCTCTTTGGGCCTCACCTAGACCAGACCCCCTTGGAGCAAACCTGGACCCCCTTGAGGCACCTCTAGACTTCCTTGGGGCTCCCCTAGACTGGACTTCCCTTGGGGCTCACCTAGATCTGCTTGAGGCTCACCTAGAACCCTCTTGGGGCTCACTTAGACCCCTTTGGGGCTCTCCTAGACTAGACCTCCTTGGGGCTCACCTGGACCCCCTGGGGGCTTGCCTGGACCCCCTCCTTGGGGCTCACCCAGACCCCCTTGAGGCTCCCCTAGACTAAACCTCCTTGAGGGTCACCTAAACCCCCTTGGGGTTCACCTGGACCTCCTCTTTGGAGCTCACCTGGACCCCCTTGAGGCTCCCCTAGACTAAACCTCCTTGGGACTCAACTAGACCCCCTTGGGGCTCCCCTACACCCCTTTGGGTGCTCACCTGGACCCCCTTGGGGCTCAACTGGACCCCCTTGGGTGCTCACCTGGCCCCCAAGCAGCCTATTGTGCATTCTTTTGCTCCCCAGCAGGGGACTTTTGTCCTCTCCAACTTCTGGTGATGCAAGAGTGGATTACAACCAACAAACCAACCAACCACCAACCAACCAGCCAAAGCTTCCCCAAGGCAGGGAAAGGCTCTTGGAGGGCAGCAGACAGACACAGAGAGGGATGAGTGGAGGTCTCCTGGTGGGTTCTAACCATACCTTCCCGTGCCTCTACCGCTTCTACTGTGGCTGCCATACAGAAGAGCAGTGGCATGCAACAAAACATTGGAGAGAGAGAGGAAAGAGAACAAAAGAAACAAAACAAAACAGAGTGACAGTGAGTGACCAACCTCATCTCCACCCACGGGGAGCCCACAGCCTCCCCACACCCCCCACACCCCCCCCAAAGGGGAAAAACAACAACTGGGGAGAAATGGGAAAGGGGAAAAAAAGAGGTGAGAGGAGATGGGGAAAAAGAGGGAGGAAGGAAAATCCCTGGGGCTGGGGGGATGGTGAGAGGCTTCTCTCCTTGTGTTCAGTGGAGCTGGGATGGGGATAAAGGCAGCAGGGAGCAGAGAGAGGGCAGGTGCTGGAACAAGGGAAGTGGGGAAGAAGAGGGAGCAGGGCAGGAGAGAGGAGCAGGGGAGGAGAGAGGAGCAGGGGAGGAGAGAGGAGCAGGGGAGGAGAGGAGGGGAGAGAGAAAGAGAGGGGAGGGAAAAGGGGGGAGAGGAAGAGGGGAGGGAGAAGGGGGAGGAAGGAGCATGCTCACTGCCCCACTCCCCACAGCCCAGCTGCCTGCTGAGTGGGAGCAAAGTGTCTGTCAGTGAGCACAGCACCACCCAAAGCCAGGGCAAAGCCACGGGGCTGGGGGAAGGCTTCAGAAGCACCAAAGAGAGCTGAGAGAATCTTCCCTCAAGAGCTGCCTGTGGGACTGAGTCCTGCAGGGCCACAGCTGGAGGGCTTTAGGGGAAGGCCAAGGAAGCAGGAGCAGCTTCTCCCCCCAGACACTGCCCAGAGGGCAGCAGCAGGCAGCTGAAGCAGCAGGATGCTGCCCAGGCAGGGAAAGGACTGATTCAAATGGAGGCAGGGGCTGTGGGCAGGCTGCTGAGGGCTTTGTTTCAGCCTCCTGGAGGGCAGCTGGGGAAGTTCTTGCAAGGTTCTCCACATCCCCACCTACGACTTCTGCTGGCTCCTGCTTCTGAAGCCTTCCTCTGAAGCACCTCCTGGGCCCCCTGGCAGGCTGAGGCCAGGTAGGGGGTGTGAGTGGTTGGGTGTGGGGGCAGTGGGGGGCAGGCTGGTCCTTACTCACCGGTCTGTAGGGTCTGTCTCCCCCCTGAGAGCACTCCCAGGGGCAGGGTACCTGTGGGAGTCAGGCCCTTGAGGGTCAGCACACTCTCACTCTCCTCCCTGCAAGAGAGACACAACACAACCAGCTCAGAGACCCAGAGAGCTCTGGGATCATGGAATGGGTTGGGAAAGGCCTTGAAGCTCATCCAGTCCAACCACTCCCTGACTCTGTCAGGCTGGGGCTGAGCCATGGCCCTCAGCACCACCTCTGGGGCTTGCAAACACCTCCAGGGGTGGGCACTCAGACACCTCCCTGGGCAGCCTGTGCTAGGCTCTGGGAGCCCTTTCAGTGAAGAAGATTCTTCTGTCTCCAACCTAAACCTCCCCTGGGGCAACCTGAGGCCAATTCCTCTTGTCCTGTCTCTTGTTCCTTGGGAGAAGAGCCCAACCCCCAGCTGGCTCCAGCCTCCTCTCAGGGGTTGTAGAGAGCCAGAAGGTCTCCTCTCAGCCTCCTTTTCTCCAGCCTCAACACCCTCAGCTCCTTCTCTTGTTCTCCAGACCCTTCCCCAGCTTTGTTGCCCTTCTCTGGACCTGTTCCAGCTCCTCAATGTCCTTCTTGGGAGTGAGGGGCCCAAAACTGAGCCCAGCACTCAAGCTGTGGCCTCAGCAGTGCCCAGTCCAGAGGCACAATCCCTGCCCTGCTCCTGCTGCCCACACCACTGCTGATCCAAGCCAGGCTGCTGCTGCCCTTCTTGGCCACCTGGGCACATCCTGGCTCATCCTTAGCTGCTGTCATCCACCAACTCCAGGTCCCTCAGCTCCTTCTCTTGCTCTCCAGACCCTTCCCCCCAGCTTTATTGCCCTTCTCCAGCCCCTCTCCGTTCTTGGAGTGAGGGAATTGATAGTGAGTTACTGAGAGCTCACCACAGTGACCATTCAGGTCCAGACAAAGCTGCTGGTGGAGAGTGGAGTGAGAACTGGAGTCTGATCTGGGCACCAAGCACAGCCCTGCCCTAGAAATGCAGGAGCTCTGCTGAGTGAACCACCACACCCATGGGAGTGACAGCACAGCAAATGCAGCCTGGGAGGGCTAAATGCCCTGAATCAGCTCCAGCTCTGCTCCAGAGGAGGGTTTGAGAGTCATGCACCCAGGAACCACCACCCTCAGCCTCTGCCACCCGCCTCTGAGTCTCAGAAGACAGCAGAAGTGACAGGACAAGAGGAAATGGCCTCAAGTTGCCCCTGGGAAGGTTTAGGTTGGCCATGAGGAACAATTTCTTCCCCTTGAGGGTTGCCAAGACCTGGCCCAGGCTGCCCAGGGCAGTGGTGGAGTCCCCATGCCTGGAGGGGTCTCAAAGCCCTGGAGCTGTGGTGCTGAGGGCCATGGGCTGGTGCTGCCCTGGGGCAGTGCTGGGCTAGAGGCTGGCTCCAGGACCTGGGAGGTCTCTTCCAGCCCATGCCATGGCTCCAGGAGCTGTTCTGTGGTTGCCAGCTCAGGCAGGCTGCACCTGATGCTCTTCCACTCAGGACTTTGTCTCCATGGCTTCCTGCAGGCATCCCATGGGACTCTCAGATCCACAGACCCCAGCTTGAGTCACTTTGTTTTCTCTCTCCCATGGTACTGCCTCTTAGGAGGCATGGATGGGTCTTGCCCTGCCCTGGCTGCTGCCAGGGCTGGAAGGAGAGGATCTGTGCTGGGTTTGAGCCACTGCCTGCCAGAGCTGTGGGCCAGGTGGACATGATTTGGATGTCCAACCTAAACCTCCCCTGCTCCAGCTCCCAACCACTGAACTCCCTCCTGATGCCCAACCTCAACCTCCCCTGCTCCAGTTCCCAACCACTGAACTCCCTCCTGATATCCAACCTCAACCTCCTCTGCTCCAGTTCCCAACCACTGAACTCCCTCCTGATGCCCAACCTCAACCTCCTCTGCTCCAGCTCCCAACCACTGAACTCCCTCCTGATATCCAACCTCAACCTCCTCTGCTCCAGTTCCCAACCACTGTTTCTCATCTTGTCACTCCAAGCCCTCCTAAAGAGTTTTCACCTACTGAAATCACAGAACCACAGAACCAAGCAGGTTGGCAGAGAGCTCCAAGCTCCTCCAGCCCAACCTATCCCCCAGCCCTGTCCAATCAACCAGCCCATGGCACTAAGTGCCTCATCCAGCCTTGCCTTGAACACCTCCAGGGAATGGGTTGGAAGAGACTGGGATAAATTCCACACCTCAAAGACTTTTTCCCCCAGCAGGACCTTGCCCAAAATCCTCCTCTGATTTTGTTCTTCTGTTTTCCCACCCCCTTCAAACTCTGCCCCCCTGCCACCAGCTGCTTGCCCACCTCAGGACTGAGAAGACTCTTGCCATCTTCCCAATGGCTCTGATCTTATTCCTGATGATCTCCTTCCTCACCGTTGTCCCACCTTTGGGAAGAGAAAAAACAAACCACACACCACAAGAGCAGCAGGTTAAAGGCTTGGGGTGTTTTTAATCCTGCTTTTCCAGGCAATAAGAAGCATCTGCCTGACTCCAGGGAGGTAAAAACCAAACCAAAACCAAACCAAAACCAAAACCAAACCAAGAAATGATGATCTACAAAAGAACCAACCAGAGAGTGGAGAGAGCTGCAAGGAGGAGCAGTGAGAAAGGGCAACACCAAGGAGATGACACAAGAAAAAAAAGAAGAGGTCTAAAAAGAAGAGTTAGAACCAGCAAGGGAAAGGAAAACAAACAACCAAACAACCACACAAGGGCTGAGGAAGGTCTGGTTGGAAGCTCAACCAGGTCGGATCACACTACCACAGGATGTGACACGAATGGAGTCAGCCACGGAGCAAGGCAGGAGGAGACCGAGGAGGAGCTGACTGCTGTGCTGGCCATGGAAGGAGGAGAGTGACACAAGCAGCAGCTTTGGCATCCAACAGGCATGGAGAAAGGGCTGGCTGGAGCCTTGCAGCCCTTGCTTTGACCCCCAACCCTCACCCAGGATGAACACAAGAGGGAGAAGATGGGTGAAGTCCTTTCTCTTCCTCCCTCTTCTAGCCAAGAGCCAACAGGAGAGAGAAGAATGGAAGAGGGGGGAGAGGGGAGGAAAGAACTGAAAAAAACCCAACAAACCAAAAGAAGGGAAAAGAGGAAACAAAAAAAGGCAAAAAGTAAAAAGAGGAACCAAATCCATCTCCTCTCAGCTGAGATTCCTCACATGGCCCCAACTACAACATCAGGACAGTCCAAGCCAAACCAGAGGAGGTCTAAACATGCACCGAGCTGGCTCAGCCATGCACTAAAAGTGGCTGCATTCAGGAGTCAAAAGAGATAGAACCAGGAGGTAGTTTCTCAAGTTCCTGGAGGAGCAGAGAAGGGTTAAAAAAAAAGAAGACAACTAAAAAAAAGGAAAGAAAAGCAAAAAGGGAAGAGAGGGAGGCAAAAAAAAAAAGAGAGAACAAAACCCCCCCAGAAGCTTCAGGTTAGAACTGAAAAGGAGAGACGAAGAAGCTGCCCCCAAATTAAGTCAAGTCAATCCGAGGCTGGGGGAGTCTGGAGGCAAACAGGCAGTGGAGGGGAGGAAAAAAAAAATATCCAGGAAAAGAGGAAGGGGATGAAAAAAAAAACCACAAAAGGAAAGGGATAAAAAGAGAATGGGAAGAAAACTGAAAGCTGGTAGCAAATTCTAGCTGGGTACCTTTCGGATAGCTTGAAATGTAGTGATCTTCAGGGAGAGGAGACACCAAGAAACAAGGAGATGGAGACAGAGATAGAAGAAACAAATTTAATTTTCATGGGGGAGGAGAAAGAAGAATTTAAAAAAAAAAAACAAAAAAAAAACAAAAAACAGCCAAAAGGGAACAAAAAAAAACAAACCAGAAGGAAGGGGGAAAAAAAAACATCACAGCACAAACTGAAAGGAAAAGAAAATGCAAATGGGAGAGGAAGGTTCCAAAGGGTTCAAAAGGCTCAACCTGTTGATACAAAGCAGTGGAAGGTCCTTGTAGCCCACCCCCACACCTCCCCCCCCACAATGTGGGTGTTCTGCTTCTCCTGAGGGATACTTTGGTCTTCACCTTGCATGGACCAGGACAGGAAGCTCCCCTGGAAGGCTTCATGAATGCTCACAGCCCCCACCCCACACACAGCTTGCTTCATGCCCCCAGATAGGTCACAGAATGGATTGGGTTGGAAGGGACCTGAAAGTTCATCCAGTTCCAAAGGGATTAATGGATTGGGTTGGGAGGGACCTGAAAGCTCTTCCAGTTCCAAAGGGATTCATGAATTGGGTTGGGTTGGAAGGGACCTCAAAACTCTTCCAGTTCCAAAGGGATTCATGAATTGGGTTGGGTTGGAAGGGACCTGAAAGCTCTTCCAGTTCCAAAGGGATTCATGAATTGGGTTGGGTTGGAAGGGACCTGAAAGCTCTTCCAGTTCCAAAGGGATTCATAGATTGGGTTGGAAGTGCCCTCTAAGATCATCCAGTACCAAAGAGATTCATGGATTGGGTTGGGTTGGAAGAGACCTGAAAACTGATCCAGTTCCAAAGGGATTCATGGAGTGGGTTGGGAGGGACCTGAAAGCTCTTCCAGTTCCAAAGGGATTCATGAATTGGGTTGGGTTGGAAGGGACCTGAAAGCTCTTCCAGTTCCAAAGGGATTCATAGATTGGGTTGGAAGTGCCCTCTAAGATCATCCAGTACCAAAGAGATTCATGGATTGGGTTGGGTTGGAAGAGACCTGAAAACTGATCCAGTTCCAAAGGGATTCATGGAGTGGGTTGGGTTGGAAGGGACCTGAAAGCTCATCCAGTTCCAAAGAGATTCATGGATATGGTGGGGTTGGAAGGGCCTCAAAGCTCATCCAGTTCCAACCACCTGGACACCTCCACCAGCCCAGGTTGCTCAAGGCCTCATCCAACCTGGCCTTCAGCACCTCTAGAGGCATCCACCACCTCTCCCTGGGCTTCTTTTAGGTCATCACCAAGAGATTCCCCCAGACACAGCTCTGCAGCTGCTTTGTCCCTTTGATGCAAGACTTTTCTGGGGTGACCCAAGAAGTTCACCTTCGCAGAGGAGAAGCTTGGGTGGAGAGTTTGGTGCTGCAAATTTGGAACTGGGAGTGGAAATAACTAAAACCAAGTGGGAAGCAGTGCCTGGAAAGAGCAGGAGAAGCTGGCAAGGAGCACCTGTGGCAGTAGAATCTGACTTTGATTTCTCTGAGAGTGAATAGAAAAGGAAAAACAAAGAAGAAAAGAAAGCAAGAAAGGAAAAAATCAACCCCAGGTGCATCCTACCACCAAAAAACCCCACAGAGGATGGGAAGCAGAGACCCATGGCTGGGCATGAAGCTCAAAAACACCTTCCCACCCTTCAGCCCCACCCAGTGCCACCAGCTCAGGTTAAAGGGTTGGCTGTGGCTGTGTTGGTTTTTACCTTCCAACGTCTCATCCCCATCTGAAATCAGTTCATCGTCAGAGCAGATGTTGAGGATGTTGACCAGCATCTCTGTGACTGCAAGAAGGCAGAGAGGAGGAGGTCAGTGCCCTGAGTGCCCCAAGTTCCTCTCCTCTCCCTCTCACTCTGTGGTTTGGAAGGCAGGAAAACCTACTCACAGAATGGTCTAGGTTGGAAGGGACCTCAAGGATCATCCAGCTCCAACCCCCCACTGTAGGCAGGGACACCTCCTGCTACAGCAGGCTGCTCACCCAACCTGGCCTTGAACACCTCCAGGGAGGAAGCAGCCACAACCTCCCTGGGCAGCCCTTTCCAGGGTCTCACCACCTTCACTGCAAAGAACTTCCTCCTGACACCCAGTCTAAATCTGCCCTCTGCCAGCTCAAACCATTCCCCCTCGTCCTGTCATTACAAGGCCTTGGCAATAGTCCCTCCTCAGCCCTCCTGGAGCCCCCTTCAGATCCTGGAAGGTCACTGCAAGGTCTCCTTGAATCCTTCTCTTCTCCAGACTGAAGAGCCTCAACTCTCTCAGCCTGTCCTGAGAGCAGAGCTGCTGCAGCCCTGCAGGCTGGGAGGGGGCAGCAAAGGGTCCCTCTGCCACCGTGTGCTGACCCCCGCAGATGCCTGTGCTGCAGTCAGGCTGGTGCTTGGCTGGGGTTTGGTGCCAGGATAAAGGTGAGTGGACACTTGGTCTGGAAAAGGATACACAGAGCAGGGCCTCCTGCCTTGGGGTCCCTGCCTGGAGAGCTCCTGTCTGGAGAGTCCCCTGCCACTGCGAAGGACAAGCTCCCGCCGGGGCTGGACCATCCCTGCTTTGGACAGCTCCTGCCTTGGCATGGCTCTTGGTTCTATCCCATCCCTGCTTTGGACAGCTCCTGCCTTGGCATGGCTCTTGGTTCTATCCATCCCTGCTTTGGACAGCTCCTGCCTTGGCATGGCTCTTGGTTCTATCCATCCCTGCTTTGCTCCTAACTTTGTACAGCTCTGGTTTTATCCCATTCCTGCCTTTGTATGGCTCTTGGTTTTATCCCACCCCTGCTTTGGGTCAGCTCTCCCCTCTTTGTGCAAGCCTGCAGGCTTGGCAAGCCCTGGGGTCCTTTGAGGGAGAGCCAGCAGCATCTGGACCACCCTCTCTCAGACCCTGTCAGTAGCCAACTCCCTGCCTGCCTCCCGGACGGGGGGACCCTGGCAGTGTTTGGCTCTCCCCTGCCATCATGAGGGCAGCATCATTCCAGGACCACCCCCCTGGGGAAGAAGTGCTGGAGACACTTCTGAGTTCAGCAGCTCCACGACTCACCTAAGGACTCCTGCGGTGTGGGTCTCTATGACTGGATATTGCCTGCAGCGTCAGAAGGCTGCTCCTGCAGAGGGATTCATCCAGGGCCCAGAGCTGAGTGCCTACCTCACCTCTGTGAGGGTAAAGCTGTGCTTACAGCTTAGCCTTTCCCACTTCCTGACTTCCTAAACAGCCAAACTTAGCTCCAACACCCTTCTGGAAGACAATCCCAAATCAAACCGAGTCTGCTACTAACCCAAACCGATTTTGTGTGTAGAGTTTTGGGGGTGAGGTTCCAGGAAAACAAAACCATTCTATTGTCAGGTGTTTCCTGGCTCAGCCAGGTTAATCCTCTGCCTCCAGGACGGTTAGGAGAGGGCAGACAAAGAGGGGTTTGAGGGCACAAGAGCTGGACCACAGCAAAAGGGATTTCCAGGTCGTTTCTAACTCTGCAGAGTGGAAACCCAAAGATGCTTTGAGCTGCAGCCTGCTGCTGGCTCGCAGCAGAACCAGGAGCAGAAGACATCCTCCACCCCTCCTGCCAAGGAGGTGGCCGAGGGCCAAGCGTGGCACAGATGAAGCAGACGTGGGGAGGGAGGTGGCAGCAGTCACACAAGAACAGGTTGGGCTTGCTCAAGGTCTCATCTCAACACCCCCTCCCCAGCCCTGCACTGGAGGCCACCTGGCTCTGAGAGCACTGAATCTTGGGGAGAGTTCAACTTCTGGGGCCTCAAAGTCACAGGAGAAGACTTCTTTGGTGCCATAAAGTCAGGAAAAATGCTCCCTTGGTACCTCAGAGCCACTGAAAATAGCCCTTTGGTGCCTCAAAGTCACAAAAAATACCCCCTTGGTGCCTCAAAGTCAGGAAAAATGTCCCCTTGGTACCTCAGAGCCACTGAAAATAGCCCTTTGGTGCCTCAAAGTCACTGAAAACAGCCCTTTGGTGCCACAAAGTAAGAAACAAGAGCTCTTTGGTGCCACAAAGGCACAAAAAATGCCCCCTTGGTGTCCCGAAGTCAGGAAAAATGCCCCCTTGGTACCTCAAAGCAACAAAAACTACCCCTTTGGAGCCTCAAAGGAATTAAAAACAACCCTTTGGTGCCCCAAAGTCACAGAAATATCCCTTTGGTGCCACAAAGTCAGGAAAAAATACCTCTTTGGTGCCCCAAAGTCACAAAAAATGTCCCTCTGGTGCCTGAAAGCCACAAAAAATACCTCTTTGGTACCTCAAAGGAAGAAAAAAATAACCCCTTGGTGCCTGAAAGTAAGGAAAAATATCCCTTTGGTACCTCAAAGCCAGGAAAAATGCCCCCTTGGTGCCTGAAAGCCACAAAAAATACCTCTCTGGTACCTCAAAGTAAGAAAAAATAATCCTTTGGTGCCTGAAAGCCACAAAAAATAACCCTTTGGTGCCTCAAAGTCACCAAAAAATGACCCTATGGTGCCTCAAAGTCAGGCAACAGAGCACTGGGGTGAGGTTTAAGCTTCCTGGGGTGGGATTTAAACCCCCTGGGATGGGATCCAAACCCCCTGGGATGGGATGCAGACTCCCTGGGGTGGGATTTAAACCCCTTGATATGGGATCCAGACTCCCTAGGGTGGGATTTAAACCCCCTGGGATGGGAGTTGGACTCCCTGGGGTGCATTTTAACCCCCCTGGGGCAGATCTCAGCCCCCCTGGGGTGGGATCCAGGCTCAGCAGGAGCTGTGAATCCCTTTTTTTGCTTGGAAATGGAGGCAAAACCTTGGTCCTATTTTAAGCTTCCTCATCTCCTTCCCAGCAGAAGCAGCCTTGCAAGTGGAGCCAATGCTTCCTCTCCAGTGGGCCCCAAGCCAAGGGGGGAGATTTTCCTGTTGCAAACCCCTAAGGAAGCTCTCCCAACTCCCAGGTGGGGCTACTCCAGCCCAGCAGCAGCGCAGCAACAGCAGGCAAGGATCCATTCTGCTGCTAAGAGCTTCCCACACCTCTTCACTTTCCCTCATCTGCAGGTCGAGCTCCTCCTTCCCCTGGGCTCTCTGCTTCCATTTAGCAGCCTGTGGAGGTTTCTACCACTCAGGGGTGGGGGCTGGGAGCAATCATAAGCAAAGGAAGAAGATTTCTCTTACCCTTTTCCCCTACAAAAGGCAAAGACCACGTGAAGACATCCATGAAGTTGGGGAGCCAGTAGGGGTGTGGGGAGCAGTTGAACTGCCTGATGTTCATGACATTGTTTTCATATTTGAGCACAGCAGCTAAGGAGAGGGAAAAGAGAGAAGACAAAAACCATGGCCCCAGGGCACTGCACCTCCCTCAGAGCTCAGCAAACTTCTTGCAGCCACAGCAGCTGGCACAGGAGTCAGAATCAGGCAGGGCTGGAAGGGACCACAAGGCTCAGCCAGTGCCAACCCTCCCTGCCATGCCCAGGGACACCTCACACCAGAGCAGGCTGCCCACAGCCTCAGCCAGCCTGGCCTGAAACACCTCCAGCCATGGGGCCTCAACCACCTCCCTGGGCAACCCCTGCCAGGCTCTCACCACTCTCCTGCTCAACAACTTCCTCCTCACCTCCAGCCTCACTCTCCCCACCTCCA
>WAAF01010946.1:22757-37301 GCA_013400475.1 Tricholaema leucomelas | reverse complement strand
TGACTGATTCTGTGATTCTATAATTCTATGAATGGGCAACATTGGAGTCTGAGGGTTTGATTCAGTGCAAGACTGAGATACTCTCTAGGTTCAAAAGGTCCCTGAACAACACAGCACTCAAACTTTTATTATCCTAGGAGGTGGTAGGTTATTGTTCTCACAGACTGATAATTGCCCTTGACTGCATATAGAAGACACCAATATGAACTTAATAATACCTATGAACATTTCCACGAGTGACAGGGTTTGCTATTCCAACACACAGAAGGTGGAACCACAGCAGGGAAATTGATTTCTAATTACATCATCACAGAATTTCATAGATTGGAAAAGACCTTCAAGATCCTTGAGTCCTATCATTAGTTTCACACTGACAAGCCTTTGACTAACCCAAACCCCTCAGAACTAATCACTGTGAATTGCTGTGGTTGGAAAGGACCACCAGGATCCTTGATGTATTGTGGCTGCTGAATTTTAGCAGCAGCAAGGAAATGAAACCCAGAGCTACCAGGCTGCAACTCATGACTTCATAGCTTATTGATTTAAATAATCATCCACCTAAGTTTCTTCACATGTCCCAGGGACTAGAGAAGTCAAGAGCAGGAAGCAATCTCAAAACCAAATTGCTACAGAACCATCATAAAATGGTTTGGGCTGGAAGGAGCCTTAGAGACCATCTAGCTCCACCCTCTCTACCACAGTCAGTAACATCTTTTTTCCAGGGCACTGTGAATTTTTAACCCTTCTTGGAAGACTTAACAGCACATCTTCATGTCCTCTAAATGTTTTGCAAACCAAGCTCCTAGGACAGTGTCTTAATTTTAAGCCTTTCTCACCCATGAGGGTGCAGGATGCTTGAACTTCTCCTTCCTTTTCATTAATTGGTGGGATAAAAGGAGATGTTTTGTGCAGTGTCTTTTAGAACAAAAAGTCATGAAACTCTTTTAATCTCAGCAATATTCCCTAGAGAACTGCTCAATGGAAGCAGAGCTCCACAAGCCCTATGAGGAGAGGCTGAGGGAGCTGGGGGTGTGCAGCCTGCAGAAGAGGAGGCTCAGGGCAGAGCTCATTGCTGTCCGCAGCTATCTGAAGGGAGGCTGTAGCCAGGTGGGGTTGGGCTCTGCTGCCAGGCACCCAGCAACAGAGCAAGGGGACACAGCCTCAAGCTGTTCCAGGGGAGGTCTAGGCTGGATGTTAGAAGGAAGCTGCTGGCAGAGAGAGTGATTGGCATTGAAATGGGCTGCCCAGGGAGGTGGTGGAGTTGCCATCCCTGGAGGCATTCAAGCAAAGCTTGCATGAGGCACTTATTGCCATGGTCTGGTTGATTGGCCAGGGCTTGGTGCTAGGTTGGGCTGGATGAGCTTGGAGGTCTCTTCCAACCAGGTTGATTCTATGACTCTGTGATCCTATGAAATTTGGTAGAAAACAGCAGTATTTAGGAAGATTTGGGGTTTAATATGTAGTTTACTTTCTAGAGACCCATTCAAGAGGTTTGCCCAAAGTTCTCAGCCCAAATATATGCTTCAAACCAGTAAGGATTTTATCATTTTGATTAAATAAATGAGGAATTACTCTTTGTGCTGAAATCCCTGTTTGCACCTATTTAAAATTTAGAAGAAGAAAGAATAAGCACAAATCCTTTTCAGTGCAAGAAAATCTATTCCTTAAGGTTCACTGGAAGAGAGCACAGGGCTGGGTGCTAGGTTGGACTGGATGATCTTGGAGGTCTCTTCCAATTTGGTTGATTCTATGATTCTATGATCTCCTTCTAAACCAGGTTGCTCGAGATCCCATGCAGCCTGGCTTTGAACACTTCCTTTCCTTTGACACAAGTGCTAAGCAGCAGAGTCTGTATGCAGATTTCAAACTAATTGAAGATAGGAACATGAAGCCTAACAAGATTAAATCAAAAACCTGTCAAGCTTAGCAACAACTCACTTGCATCTCCTTTATTTGGTTCTGCAAGTTCTTTGTTTGCACAGAAAACCCAACAAAACAGATGTCACCTTGCTTGGAAAGTGGCTGATACCCACTAAGGGTGAAAGTATCTCAGACTGCAATCAAACATCAGCAGTGTTCATTTACCAAGTAAATCCATGGAATCCTAGAGTAGTTCGGGTTGGTAGGGACCCCAAAGATCACCTAGTTTCAACCACCCTACCATGGTCAGGGACACCTCCTACTAGACTAAGCTGCTGAAAGCTCTGTCCAACTTGGCTTTGAGCAGTGCTGGGCCTGGAGGCGTCATAACCTCTTTAAGCAACCTGTTCCAGTGCCTCATCACCCTCATGGGAAAGAATTTCTTCCCAATATCCAGTCTAAATCCAGCTTCATCCAGTCTGAAGTCATTATCCCTCACCCTATCACTTCATGCCTTTGTAAGAAGTCCTCCTCCATCTCCCCACAAGCCTCTTCAAATACTGGGAGGCTGCTGGAAGGTCTCCCTGGAGCCATCTCTTCTCCAGGCTGAACAAAGCCAACTCTCCCAGCCTCTCTCTCAGTAGAGGTGCTTCAGCTCGCAGATCCAATCACAGCTCATTCCACTCTAAGCAGACAGCTGCACACACAGTCAGCTGAGGCAGGAAATTAATAGAAGCATTCCAAAAGGTGCTGAGCTATTCAAAATTCCTCTAAGACAATTCTGTCTCATCTCTTCTCACACTACACTAACAGTTAAATTGCTTAGAAGATAGAGAATCACAGAATTATATTAAGGTGCGAAAAGACCTCTAAGATCATCAAGTCTAACCTTCTACCCAACACCTGCATGACCACCAGGCCATCCCAAAAGTGGCTCAGGGGTGACCTCACTGCTGTCTACAACTACCTGAAGGGAGGCTGTAGCCAGGTGGGGTTGGGCTCTGCTGCCAGGCAAGCAGCAACAGAACAAGGGGACACAGTTTCACATTGTGCCAGGGCAGGACTAGGCTGGATGTGAGGAGGAAGTTGTTGGCAGCGAGAGTGATTGGCATTGGAATGGGCTGCCCAGGGAGGTGGTGGAGTCACCTTCCTTGGAGGCATTGAAAATTTAGTAGATGTGTGGAGAATGGTAGAATCAACCAGGTTGGAAGAGACCTCCAAGATCACCCAGCTCTATCCAGTCAACCAGACCATGGCACTAAGTGCCCCATCCAGGCATGCTCCAATAATGCCTGACCACTCTTGTAGCAGAGAAGTTTTTTCTAATGTCCAATCTAAACCTCCCCTGGTGCAGTTTGAGGCTATTTCCTCTTGTCCTGTCATTAGTTACATAGGAGAAGATGCCAACATCAGCCTCATTCCAACCTCCTTTCAGGTAGCTCTAGAGACCAATGAGGTCTCAGCCTCCTCTTCTTCAAGCTAAGCAATCTGTGTTAGTTTGAGCCTAGCTGGGAATTATATCATAGACTGTGAACAGGAAACAGTGGTGATGTCTGCTGCACTCATAGGCTTGCTGAGATGGATAAGAGCAAGAACACAGATAAGGGAGTCTCTCTCCAGGCTTTTTGGGCTGCACTTCTCTCTCTAACCTGCCTGACTAATCCTTCTCTTCCTAACCCCCCTGGATGACCCTCAAAACTCATGTTGAACATAAGGCAAAGTCTGAGATAAGGTAGAGAGGTGGAAAGGAGGTGGAAGGGTAGTTGGGAGCCCCTCCTGGGGACTCTGGTTTCTGGGAGGGCTGTTGTGTTTCTGTATTACTTATTACCTTGTCTATTTCTGTCTCTAGCTGTATCTATTGCAAAGGAAAGGCTGAGGGAGCTGGGATTGTTTAGCCTGGAGAAGAGGAGGCTCAGGGGTGACCTTATTGCTGTCTACAACTACCTGAAGGGTGGTTGTGGCCAGGGGGAGGTTGCTCTCTTCTCTCAGGTGGCCAGCACCAGAATGAGAGGACACAGCCTCAGGCTGCACCTGGGGAAGTTTAGGCTTGAGGTGAGGAGAAAGTTCTTCACTGACAGAGTCATTGGCTACTGGAATGGGCTGCCCAGGGAGGTGGTGGAGTCGCCGTCCCTGGAGCTGTTCAAGGCAAGGTTGGACGTGGCACTTGGTGCCATGGTCTAGCCTTGAGCTCTGTGGTAACGGCTTGGACTTGATGATCTGTGAGGTCTCTTCCAACCTTGGTGATACTGTGATACTGTGTGATATTGTGCTAAGCTGGAAATAGAAAGCTTTATTCTTTTATTTCCAGCCACTGAGTCTAGTCTGGGTGATTTTCTTAAGTGTGGAGGGACAGGTAACACCCAAACCATCACACAATCCCAGCTCTCCCAGCTCCTCATCATGAGACCTGCTCTCCAAACCCCTCACCAGCTTTGTAGCCCTATATGAAAAGGATCCGTGCATTAACAAATCTCCATGTATATTACTGCCATCATGCCAGAGAAACTGCTGCCCTTGTTGGAATGCAAGGAGGGAGCTTGTAAATCCATCCTTAACTCTCCTGTGCTTAATAAATTCACAGAATTAAGTGCAAAAAAAGAACTCCTACAAAACGTAGTTGGTTGTTGTGGCCACAGGCAGCTTTTAGGGTCACAGAGTCATAGAATCAGTTAAGGTTGGAAGAAACCACAAGGACCATCTAGTTCCAACCCCCCTGCCATGGGCAGAGACACTCTACCCTAGATCAGGCTGCCCACAGCCTCATCCAGCCTGGCCTTAAACACCTCCAGGCATAGGGCCTTAACGCTGGGGCAGTCAAGGACGGCTCAGGGGAACAGCACCAGTAAATGGTCCCCGGTGGGTGCTGGGGGCTGAATCGGGGAGAGAGCGGGCAGGGTGAAGGGGAGGGGAGGAGAGGCCCAGCACAGGCTGCCCAGCACAAGCTGCCCCCCACATTGCCCTCAGCTCAACAGTTGCACATGGGGTGAATACGAAAAAGAAAGGCACTGCCACTTTATTACGGAAGATTTGACTTCAGAGCCTCACTCATGCAACTGCTGGGGGGGTGTGGTGCTTCTGGGGCTGGTTTTTGTTTGGTTGGGTTTTATCTTTTTTTTTTTTTTGTCTTTTTATTCTTCAGGGTTTTGGGTTTTTTTTTAACACTTATTTCCCTGGAGCTCTGCTACCTGCACTCAGCACAGGCACCCAAAGCCAGGCAGGACCACAGGCTCACAGGATGTTAGGGGTTGGAAGGGACCCAAGGAGATCATCGAGTCCAACCCCCCTGCCAGAGCAGGACCATACAATCTAACACAGAGCACACAGGAGCACATCCAGATAGCCCTTGAAAGGCTCCAGAGAAGGAGACTGAACAGCCTCTCTGGGCAGCCTGTGCCACTGCTCTAGGACCCTTACAGTAAAGAAGTTCCCCCTTGTGTTGAGGCAGAACCTCCCCTGCTGAAATTTACACCCAGTGCTCCTTGTCCCATCCCAGGGAGCAGTGAGCAGAGCCTGTCCTCCCATTCCTGGTCAGCCCTCAGATACTTATAAACATCAAATTCTCTCTAAGCTTTCTCTTTTCCAGACTAAGCAGCCCCAGGTCCCTCAGCCNCTCCAGCAGTCACCTCCCAGCCTGTACTGGTGCAGTTGATTATTCCTCCCCAGATGGAGGACTCTGCACTTGTCCTTGTTGAACCTCCTTTGGTTCCTCTGTGCCCAGCTCTGTCTGTCCAGGTCTCTCTGGATGGCAGCACAACCTTCAGCTGTCTCAGCCAAGCCTCCCAGCTTGGTGTCACCAGCAAACTTGCTGAGCAGACTCTGTCTGTGCCCTCATCAGTGTCACTGATGAAGATGTTGAACAGGACTGGCCCTAGCACTGATCCCTGGGGGACATCACTGGTCACAGCTCTCCAGCTGGACCTGGCACTGTTGTTCATCACCCTCTGAACTCTGCCTTGCAACCAGTTCCTAATCCACCTCACTGCCTGCTCTTCCATCCCACATTTCCTCAGCTTCCTCACTAGGATGTCATGGGAGACAGTGTCAAAGGTCTTGCTAAGGTCATAGTAGGCTACATCCACTGCTCTCTCTGAATCTACCCATTCAGTTATGGCATCATAAAGTGCTATCAGGTTAGCTAAGCAGGACTTCTCCTTGGGAAGCCACTTTATTATTATTATTATTAACCATTATTATTTTTTTTACATTAAAAAAAATGCCAAAACCAAACAAGAAACAGCAAACACAACTAAGTTGTTACTGACCTGTATGTTGCCAATGGAAAAGCTTTTGCATGGCCAGGCACAGGCAGGGACACAGCTGGAGATCCTGGCCACTCTGTCACACCATACTTGTCTGTATTCCTTCATCCCTCCTTATTTCAATAGCCAACAGTAAGTACCATTGCTCCTCTCACCCCAAAATGACTGAAAGATTGAGTTTTGCTTCTGCTCTGAAGGGAAAAACCAAATCAAACCAAACTCTACTCACATTCTTCCTAAGGGAAATAAAGCATTTTTTGTCTACCTATGTGAGAGGCCAAAACCACTGTGGCTGGGAGCTAGCAAAGCTACAGCACATGATTGAGAGAGCTTCAAAGCCTGTTACAGAAGGAGCTGCTCTTGCCAAGGGGACTGTTTGCTGCCAGTGTCACTTTTAACACCTTCTAAAATTCGAGAAGTAGAGGCTAATAAATAATTCTTAGAAGCCTTTCATTTAGAAACAGATTAAATAACACTAAGAAAGAACAAAGAGCTTTATGACACCCCTGTGATAAAACATCCTGCAGTTTGGAAAGGCCATGCCTTGTTTTACTTGAAATACCCTGATCAATGCACAAGTGAGCTGCTACTTTTAAAACTGATTGCTCTGTCTCCTTCCTCTTTTATTTGCTCCTCTGCTTACCACTAAACCCAGCAAAGCCTACACAGCTGTCTGTGTCACTGGACAGCATCTCAAGGAACAACTCCAGACTGTTTCCCAAAGAACCAAACATGACTATTCTCTGTTGGCATTAGAGACTGGCTTTGCTGGGCTGATTTTTGCAGTCCCTTCACATAAATTCCACCTGCAGCAGAACTTGCAGCTTTCTACAGCTCTGCTCAAAGTAAAATTCAATAGCTTAGTGCCTCTAGTAAGCCCAGCAATTAAATATTGATCTCATCATCTCCTATTCTTTTCCTCTTAATCCTCAAATCCTTAATCCTCAAGCTCAGACAATTGTTTGTCTCCATACGATTCTCTAGCATAGGTTGCGACCTGGAGGAGAGATCAGCTATAAACAAAATGTGTTCTCAGGACAACTGAGCTCATAAAAAGTGAAGCTAAAAGTGGTAATACTGAAGTTTGCTCACACAATATCAGCATCACAGGACATGTTAAAGCTCTGCTACCATCCACTTTCTTGTCAAACACACTTCACACCCTTCTTCTCCATGACTGTGCCAAATGATGTCCTCCAATTGGCAAAGGAGGCAGGAAAGAATTGCAAAACTGGGACTCAGTAACCAGATGAAGGTAACATTCTGAGAGTTCCTGTAAAGAGACAGCTAACTGATCTGTGCTTTGATCACTTGGCTCAGCTCAGAAGTGCAGGCTGTTACCAAGTCAGGCTGTGGCATTAAGGACAAAGCACTATGCGAAACACAGAAGAGAAGCAATCGTCTGTGGCAGGCTTTCAAAAGATCAACAACAGGTTTGTGCCTTTTCCCAGCACTAGGAGCTGAACAAGAACAGAGCTAGTTATGTTTCACAAGCCTGCTGGTTTGAGGCTAATTGGAATATTTTAATGAGAGAAATTACATCATTGGCTGTGAAAAAGGAAAAGCAGGTGATGTCTAAATTAGCCCTCCATTCTGCTAAGCAGTATAAAAACACAGACAGAAAAATAGATAAGAGAGTGTCTGTGCCTGGCCTCTGCTGCATTAACCATTCTGCCTGCACACTTTCCAACTAACCATTCCGCTTCTTAATCTTTCCTTGCCAACCTCTTCCAACTCACCCTGCATGCAAGACAGAGATCCTGCGGTAAGGGAGAGGGTGGGAGGGGGCAGAAATGAGGTGAAAGGCTGGTTGGGAGCCCCTCCTAGGCACTCTGGCTGCTGGGAGCTGCATTGAGTTTCTGTATTACTTTTAACTTCTATATAACTGTATGCAGTTGTAAACAATTGTAATATNCTGCACACCCCCAGCTCCCTCAGCCTCTCCTCACAGGGCTGTGCTCCAGACCCCTCCCCAGCCTTGCTGCCCTTCTCTCAACACCTTCCAGCACCTCAACATCTCTCTTGAATTGAGGAGCCCAGAACTGGACACAGCACTCAAGCTGTGGCCTGAGCAGTGGTGAGCACAGGGGCAGAAGAACCTCCCTTGTCCTGCTGGCCACACTGCTCCTGAGCCAGCCCAGGATGCCACTGGCTATCTTTGCCACCTGGGCACACTGCTGCCTCAGCTTCAGCTCCTCTCTACCAGCACCCCCAGCTCCCTCTCTGCCTGGCTGCTCTCAGCCACTCTGTCCCCAGCCTGTAGTGCTGCTTAGGGTTGTTGTGGCCAAAGTCTAGAATCCTGCACTTGGCCTTGTTCATCTCATTGGCTTCTGCCCACCCATCCAGCCTGGCCAGGTCCCTCTGCAGGACTCTCCTACCTTCCAACAGCTCCACACCTGCTCCTAGCTTGGTGTCATCTGCAAGCTCACTGATGCTGGACTCAACCCCCTCCTCCAGATCATCAATAAAGATATTGAAGAGGACTGTGCCCAGCACTGATCTCTGGGGCACACCACTGGTGCCAGCTGCCAGCTGGATGTGGCACCATTCACCACCACTCTCTGGGCCCAGCCCTCCAGCCAGTTCTTCACCCTTATCAGGGTGAATCTATTGTAACTATCTGCTTGTATATTGTGCTTAGCTGTGCATGTAAAGCTTCATTCCTTAACTCCACCTGGCTTAGTCTAGCCTGGATGAATTCACTGTGTGTGTGGGGGTGATGCCCAGAACCAGTACACACAAGATTTATTTTTACACAGTAGGCAGCTTCCTTTTGTTTTAATTATCCTTAAACAAACCAAAACAAGGAAAATCTCACTCAGAAATCACTACAAGGTGTGGAAATGATTTATTGTCCTACTCACTTCCAATGTTCTGTACTGTGACATTTATTTGTATCCATATGATTCTCTCTCATTTTGATTGGATAGGGCTGGTGTTTAAGGCCAGGCTGGATAAGGCTCTGTCCAGCCTGATCTAGGATAGGGTGTCCCTGCCCATGGCAGGGGGGTTGGAACTAGATGATCCTTGTGGTCTCTTCAAACCCTGACTGATTCTATGATTCTATGGTGATAAGTTGGGCTGGATAATCTTGGAGGTCTCTTCCAACCTGGTTGATTCTATGATTCTAGCATGGGTTGTGAACTGGAGAAAACCTCAGATGTCAACAAAATGCCTGCTCAGGACAGCTGAGCTCATAAAAAGCAAAGGTACAAGTGGTAATAACACTGATGTTTGTTCAGTCAACATGAGCATCACAGGATATGTTTGAGCTCTACCACCATCCACTTGCTTTTCAAACACATTTCACACCCTTCTTCTCCAAGACTCTGCGAAATGATGCCCCACAAGAGAAAATAAAAAGCAGGAAAGCCATGCAGAGCCCCTCCTATATTTTATCTAGAGCTGTCTGTTATAAAAGCAGCTCTCAAAAGCATATGGAAATAGGAATTCAGCCCAAATTACCTTAATCACCAAGTCAAACTTCTGGTGCAAATCCCTGTTTATTGGCTTCAGCAGCGTCAGTTCAGCCGTTGTGAGGTTCATATGGAAATACTGGGGGTAATCCTCGGGAGTGCCTGCAAAAGAGACATGGAGATATGAACAAATGCCACTGAGAAAGACTCTGCTACACAGCAGATTTATTCTACTCATTAATCACAAACTCTGAGAGTGGCTGGAGAGCAGCCAGGCAGAGAGGGAGCTGGGGGTGTGCAGCCTGCAGAAGAGGAGGCTCAGGGCAGAGCTCATTGCTGTCTGCAGCTCCCTGAAGGGAGGCTGTAGCCAGGTGGGGTTGGGCTCTGCTGCCAGGCAAGCAGCAACAGAACAAGGGGACACAGCCTCAAGCTGTGCCAGGGCAGGTCTAGGCTGGATGTTAGGAGGAAGTTGTTGGCAGAGAGAGTGATTGGCATTGGAATGGGCTACCCAGGGAGGTGGTGGAGTCACCATCCCTGGAGGTGTTCAAACAAAGCCTGGCTGGGGCACTTAATGCCATGGTCTGGTTGATTGGGCAGGGCTGGGTGCTAGGTTGGACTGGATGAGCTTGGAGGTCTCTTTCAACCTGCCTGATTCTATGAAAGTCATGCTGGTGCTGGACAGAATTAAATGCTGCAGTCTACACGGAGCCTACAAATACTACTAATATGGTGTTGGACTGAACACCTCCCCTGCAAAGACAGACTGAGAGCTGAGGCTGTTCAGTCTGGAGAAGGGAATGCTGAGAGGGGACCTTATCAATCTCTATACATAGGTGATGGGTGAGTATCAAGAAGAAGGTGCCAGGCTCTTTTTGGTGGTGCCCAGTGATATGACAAGGAACATCAGATACAAGCTGGAACTCAAGAGATTCCACCTCAACATAAAGAGACACTTCTTTAAGGTTAGAGACACAGAGCCCTGTAACAGATTGCCCAGAGAGGATGCAGAGATTCCTTCTCTGAAGACTTCCACAACCTTCCTGATTGTGTTCCTATGCAGCCTACCCTAGGTCATCCTGCTCTGCCAGGGGGGTTGGACTTGATCTTTGGAGGTCACTTTCAATCCCTACCATTCTGTGGTTCTGTGATGTGTTTCATATGATGATTTTTCCCTCACTCTGAAGATTCTTCCCAGCTGGGAATCCCTAAATGCTTGAGAACAAAAGGAGCCCAAACACACCCCCAGCAGGGTAGGAATGCCCAGTTTCTGGGACATATGTCTAAATCTAATCAGAAAAGTGGAGACATGAGCTGTGTCTACAGCACATCATCTCCCATATTGCTGAAACCCAATTTGCTGCCCACCTAAGACTGAGACTTTCTCATTTGAAGTACCTGTAGCCCCTGCTGCAGCGATGGGCAGGGTCTGCAGTGCATTACTAACAGCATACAGATCAGTAACAACAACAGACACATTCTTGGAGAAACACTTCTAAGAAGAATTTCTCATCAGGGAGGAGGCACCAGGTGAAACCTCCTCTAACAACTTATTCTTACTGCCAGCACGAAATAGGATTTTCACAGCTGTGAAGTGTTTCCAGGACACTCTTCAGCAGGGTTAAAATATCAGCAGGCAGAGCCTGCTCTGATTTGTGGCCTCATGAAGTTTCAGCATGGCTATGCAAAGGCTGAAGATGACACTGCTGTGCCCAGCTTCTTGGCTGGCACAATAAGGCAGCTGCAGCCCAAAAAAGCTCCCACGGTGCTGTGCTCAAGCCAAAAGGCACTGGCAGCAGAGCCTGGCACAAGAGGGGAGAAGGATTAAGCTGATTTTGAGCCATGTGATTCTCAGGGAACACTAATTGCCAGGGCAGGAGGTAGTAAAAAGCAGGTGCAGGAAGTCTCTCATCTACCAGAGAATTGATTTGGTTGGAAAAGACATTGTGCTGTGCCATGGTTAACTTGTTACCCACCACATCCCTCTCCACAGGGCTGATCTCCAGCAGATCACCTCCCAGCCTGTACTGGTGCAGTTTATTTCCCCCCCCCCACCAGGTGTAGGACTCTGCACTTGTCCTTGTTGAACTTCATCTGGTTCCTCTGTGCCCAGGTCTCGGTCTGTCCAGGTGTCGCTGGATGGCTGCACAGCCTGCAGCTGTATCAGCCAACTTGGCGTCATCAGCAAACTTGCTGGGCACATACTCTGTGCCCTCATCAAAGTCACTAATGAAGATGTTGAACAGGAGGTCACTTCCAGCCCCTACCATTCTATGATTCTATAATCAGTTTTACTAGAAGTATCCAAAGAAAGCAACCTACTGATTGCAGCTGCAAGATCTGGAGCTGTTCATGTCTAGGAAGAGCCCTGTGTATAGCAGCTGAGGGACAGAAGTGCTCCTAGCTGATGGCATACATGCACCAGGAAGTCCTCTGAGCTCAGAAAGCTGAAGCAGCCATGAGAGCAGGGCAAACATTGCCAAGCCAACCCCCTAATCCAGTTTAACAGCCCATAGCACACAGACAAGATGATTTTTCTGATAAAGGAGGTTATCATTTCTTCACCTTTCCAGTGGAATGATCAGAAACTGCTTTAAGAAAGCCAGTAGCTTTCCCAGGAGATAGGTTACTGTCCAAACACATCTGAAACAATTTAGTTTGTGACTTAAATGACAAGAATTTGCTATAGAGATATAAATACAGGTAAATATAAACATGTATTTAGCTAGGTAAATATAAACACACATCCTGTGACTATCTCTGTACACACATAAGCCATCGACTGAAGGAGCAGTAAGAGGAAGAACCAGTACTGAACACTTTATCTGTACAACACCAAGCTGTGTGGTGCAGCAGGCAGGCTGGAGGGCAGGGATCCATCCAGAGAGACCTGCACAGGCTGCAGAGGTGGGCACAAGGCAACCCCATGAGGTTCAACAAGATCAAGTGCAAGGTCCTGCAGCTGGGTGAAGGCAATGCCAAGCACAAATGCAAGCTCGGCAGTGAGTGGCTGGAGAGCAGCCCTGAGGAGAGCGACTTGGGGGGGCTGCTGGATGAGAAGCTCAAAAGGAGCCAGCAGTGTGCACTTGCAGCCCAGAAAGCCAAGCAGAGCCTGGACTGCATCAGGAGAAGTGTGGCCAGCAGGGCCAGGGAGGTGATTCTCCTCCTCTACTGTGCTCTGCTGAGACCCCACTTGGAGTACTGCATCCAGTTCTGGAGTCCCTGGGACAAGAGGGATGTGGAGATTCTGGAGTGTGTCCAGAGCAGGGCCACGGGAGAGTCAGCCTGGAGGTGAGGAGGAAGTTGTTGAGCATGAGAATGGTGAGAAGCTGGAATGGGTTGCCCAGGGAGGTGGTTGAAGCCCCATGCCTGGAGGTGTTTAAGGCCAGGCTGGCTGAGGCTGTGTGCAGCCTGCTCTAGGGTAGGGTGTCCCTGGGCATGGCAGGAGGGTTGGAACTGGCTGATCCTTGTGGTCCCTTCCAACCCTGACTGATTCTATGACTCTATGATTCTCTGTTACACCATCAAGCCAAATGCAGTTTCTAGCTCCAAGTCCTGTGTTCTCTGCTCCACCTCTCGTTTCAACTCCTATTTAGCTGATCCTGCAACCAAGCATTTGGCAGGTAACAGATTGCTGTAGTCTTAGCAGCTTGCCTGTGGCACTTTGGGACATGGTTTGACAACCATGGTGCTATGAGGCTCGATGATCTTGGGGGCCCTTTCCAACCCAAACAATTCTATGTTCATAAAGGCTGATGCTGAAGGTAATAAAACCCAAGAGATTCAGGACTAAATGCCAAAGTAGAAAAGAAGAGGTTCCCTGGAGGGAAACAAATACAGAGGGAGGTGACTTACAGAAAATGAGGACAGAGATGGCTGTAAGAGGAATAAAATGATCTATCACAGGGGAGATGGAGCCAAAGTGACACATGGATGCCAGAAAGAATCCAAGAAAAACTAAAACCAAACCAGAAACAGGTAAAGACAACAGCAAGAAGGACAACCAGAGAAGTCAATTTTGGAGTTTAATAAGAGTTCCATTGCCTCAGTCTTAGCTGGTGATGCCTGCTCAGCCACTGCCCATCACAGGAATGATCTAAACTCCAGGATACCTTAAATTCTGTGAGCAAAGTTTTCCAGAACAGAGAGAGCTGCTTCTGCATAGACAGAAGCATTTCTATTCAGACAAAGAAATCCTCAGTTCATACTGTTGCCTGCTCTGCTTCCATAAAGGAGGAATTCCCTACTGCAAATGTCTTCAAAAGGTGTGTTCTGCATAGCACAGGCAAGCAGAGAACTCTTCACCACTACACTGCTAGTCCAGCCTAAAGATCCACGGATGAGCTCTGAGCCTCCTGCCTCCAGAAACTCGCCTGGGTCTGTCTGTTTGGAGAGGTCTAAGGGTATCAAAAGGTGATGGTCCAGTGTACACTGGTGGGCTCATGAGGACTCTGGAGAAAGGAGGAGAGCACATGAAGGATGGCATGGGGTTCCTTTTCTCTGCCTTAGCATGTGGAGATGAATCACTGAATTGTTTTGGCTGGAAGAGACCCTTAAGATCATCGAGTCCAACTGTCAGCCCAGCACCACCATGGCCATTAAACCACAAAATCAGTCAGGGTTGAAAGGGACCACAAGGTTCATCTAGTTCCAATCCCCTGCCACAGGCAGAGACACCCCACCCTAGGTCAGGACCATGTCCCATGGTGCAATGTCCAGACCCTTCTTGAACATCTCCCGTGACAGTAATTCTACCACCGCCCTGGGCAGCCTCTTCCAAAGCTCCACCACTTAAAGAAATTGCTCCCAATCGCCAACTAATCCTCCCCTGGTACAACTTCAGGTCATTTTTTCTCTATCACCTGATACTAGGGAGAAGAGACTGACTTCCACCTCACTCCAGCCTCCTCTCAGGGAGTTGTAGACAGCAGTATCATACAATCATAGAATCACAGAATCATAGAATCAAGCAGGTTGGAAGAGACCTCCAAGCTCACCCAGTCCAACCTATC
>WAAF01010946.1:11992-22670 GCA_013400475.1 Tricholaema leucomelas | reverse complement strand
AGCCCAGAACTGGACACAGCACTCAAGGTGTGGCCTGAGCAGTGCTGAGCACAGGGGCAGAAGAACCTCCCTTGTCCTGCTGGCCACACTGCTCCTGAGCCAGCCCAGGATGCCATTGGCTCTCCTGCCCACCTGGGCACACTGCTGCCTCATCTTCAGCTACTATCTACCTACTATCTATGGTCTCCCCACAACCTTCTCTTAATCCCAATTCCCTCAGATGACCCTTATAAGATTTTTCTCTAGACCCTTCACACTACTCACATAAAAAATGAGCAGTGAGTGCTCAACAAACCTCTGGTTGCATTCTTTTGATCTAGACAACAGAAGCAGTGAGCTGACAGCCCAGGAAGGAAAACTAACTCTTCTGTTTTGATGATCTTAGAGGAAAAGGGAATGTCCACAGGGTGAAAAGCTCTCTTAAGTTTGCTTTTCTTAGAGCTAAAGGAGTTTTTTCTGGGGGGGCATGCTGCCTGCCAGGCAGGCACCAGGGAGCTCCAGGACTGGAGACAAACCCCAAGAACGTTAGTGTGGGGTTTGGGGCTCTTTATTTCAGTATCAAACAGGAGATTCAGCCTGGAGATGAGAAGGAAGTTGTTGAGCATGAGAGTGGTGAGAGGCTGGAATGGGTTGCCCAGGGAGGTGGTTGAGGCCCTGTCCCTGGAGGTGTTTAAGGCCAGGCTGGATGAGGCTTTGTAAAGCCTGCTCTAGGGTAGGGTGTCCCTGGGCATGGCAGGGAGGTTGGAACTGGATGCTCCTTGTGGTCCCTTCCAACCCTGACTGATTCTGTGATATTAATTGCCCAAACCTGGCAGAAGAAATCACAGAAATAGCTCCAGGCTGAAGAGCAGAAGCTGATGATTTAAAGGAAATACTGATTTTTCTCAAGAAATAAGAGCAAATATAGATAAGGGGAAAACCTCAAACAGGGCTGGGCAGTAATGACAAGAATAGCAGAGTGCTGTGATGCAGTTAGCACTGAGGAAAGAACTGTGGTGAAGACTTAAAATGACAGAAGCTGAGCTGGCTTCTATCATTTTTTCCCTTGCACACACACTATATGCTGCTTACACACTTGTGTAGTCCAGATACTCTGTGTGTGCCTATTGCAACCACCCCAAAAACATTAACATTCCTGAAATCCAAGGGATGGACAGTGTTGTTCATGGAAAAAAGAATGTCAAGCACCAGGCCTCCATATAACAAAAGCAGGAGATGAAATATTGCAGTGTAGCCCCAGCTCAATCCTCTCCTCTGAGACACTTGACTGTCCTCTGGAAGGTGCTGTACTTCACAGTGTACTTCAGCCAGTACCTTAAAGAGAAGTCAGCAAGACCCAGAGGACTGCACTGTAACTGGTTACCTAGCCTTAGGAGCACCCTCAGCAATACTTAAGACCTAACCTTCTATCATTTTATCAGTATCAGTACATCATGACTTGAACAAGTCCATTCAGATATCCTGGTAGATCCTTTCAGTACTGCATTTCAAGACCAGGATGGGAAAGCAAGCAGGAAATGATGGGCTGCTTACACACGTGGCCCATTCATTCATCTCTCAAGTGCCTTACCTTTAAGTTACTTCTATTTTCAGCAGTGCTACACTCATGTGATTGTGCAACCAGACTTCCACTGGTGTTTACTGGTACCTCACTGACTGAGTTTAATTTAATCCTGATCTAGGGTAGGCTGTCCCTGCCCATGGCAGGGGGCTTGGAACTAGATGATCCTTGTGGTCCCTTTCAACCCTGACTCATTCTAGGATTCTATGAATTTAAGTGTGTCCAGAAGATCAAGGGAGGTTCTCCTCCCCCTCTACTCTGCCCTGGTGAGACCTCATCTTGAGTACTGACTTCAGTTCTGGGCTCCCCAGTTGAAGAGGGACAGGGATCTGCTGGAGAGAATCCAGCAGAGGGTTACAAGGATGATGAGGGGACTGGAGCACTGCCTGATGAGGAGAGGCTGAGGAACCTGAGGCTGTTTAGTCTGGAGAATAGAAGACTGAAAGGGGGTGTAAAAGATATTTATAATTATCTGAGGGCTGGGGGTCAGGAGTGGGGGACAGGCTCTGCTCACTGCTCCCTGGGATAGGACAAGAAACAATGGATGGAAGCTGCAGCACAGGAGGGTCCAGCTCAATGCAAGGGGGAACTTCTTTACTGTAAGGGTCCAAGAGCACTGGAACAGGCTCCTCAGAGAGGTTGTGGAGTCTCCTGCTCTGGAGACTTTCAAGACCTGTCTGGATGTGTTCCTCTGTGACCTGAGATAGATTGTGTGGTCCTGCTCTGGCAAGGGGGTTGGACTGAGTGATCTCCTCGGGTCCCTTGCAACCCTTAACATTCTGTAAGCCTGTGAATTCCTTTTCAGTGAACTACAATGATAATCTGTTATTGGAACTGGAGAGTTTTACTCATACCCTCCCACATGGTGAAGATTACTAGTTGAGCACTAGAAGATCACTAGAGAGCAGCACAGATGCATTTACCTGAACACTTGAAAGGATGATTACTTGAAAGCAGGACAGGCAGAGATCTCTATGGGCACTTAAGGATGAGGTTGCTAAGCCACATCAAGTAGAAGTGAGTTATCACTGCAGGGATGCTGGGCTCGTTAGAAGGAATGTGTCCTTAAGAGTAGATCTAATATTGGATTCAGTTTTGAGCCTCTCACTCCAAGAAAGACACTGAGGTGCTGAAGCAGGTCCAGAGAAGTCCAACAAAGCTGGTGAAGGCTCTGGAGGATACGGCTGGTGAGAGGCAGGTGAGGGAACGGCAGTTGTTCACCCTAGAGAAAAAGAGGCAGAGGGCAGACCTCTACAACTTGATGAAAGGAGGCTGGAGGCAGGTGGGAGTTGGTGTCTTCCCCTCCAGGAACAAGTGACAGGATAAGTGGAAATGTCCCCAAGTTGCACCAGTGGATATCTAGGCTGGGCACGAGGAAAAAAGTCTTCCCTGAAAGGGCTCTGGAACAGGCTGACCAGGTCAGTGTTGGAGTCCCCATCCCTGGAGGGATTGAAAATCCCCATCCCTGGAGGGATTGAAAAGCCATGTAGAGGTGGTGCTGAAGGATGTGCTTTAGTGCTGAACATGCTAAAGCTGTGTCAATGATTGGACTCAATGATCTTAAAAGTCTTTTCCAACCACAACAATTCTACCGGATATAACTTCCATAGCACCCGAAGCATACACCAGGACCTGAACTTGTACAGATGTGCAGAGGGAAGAAGAAAGCAGGGTAAAAGAAGAATGAAAATCAGAATTCAATCAAATCAAATTCCAAATCATTCTTATTTTGAGCAAGTCTCTTATCCTCTCATTCTTTGGGCATGGTTTTGAGCTTCGAGTCTTCAATAAATGAAAGACAAATTTGAAGCTATAAAGAAGTAGGTTTGGATCAAAAGCAAAAGAAGGCTCTGGAGGACAGGGCTGGTGAGGGGCAGCTGAGGGAACTGCAGTTTTTCAGCCTAGAGAAAAAGAGGCAGAGGGGGAGACCTTCTGGCTCTCCACAACTCCATGAAAGGAGATTGGAGGCAGGTGGGGACTGGTGTCTTCCCCCCCAGAAACAAATGATAGGATAAGAGGAAATGTCCTCAAGTTGCACCAGAGGAGATTTAGGTTGGGCATGATGAAAAATGTCTTCCCTGAAAGGGAAAGAATGAAAATTAGAATTCAATCAAATCAAATCAGATTCCAAATCATTCTTATATTGAGCAAGTCTCTTATCCTCTCATTGCTTGGACATAGTTTTGAGCTTTGGGTCTTCAATAAAAGAAAGACAAATCTGAAGCTATAAAGAAGAAGTAGGTTTGGATCAAAAGCAAAAGAAAAATCCACATAAAGGAGAAATATCTGTGAGGTCTATTTCCTGTGAAAACATATAATATTTTCTGAGGGAAAGGCTAAAATACAAATAGCACTGCTGACTGGCACAGGTTAAAACAGACTTAAGATCTAAAAGGAATCCTTTTAAAGACCATGGCAAAGCAAAAGGAAAAAGAGATAGTCATTCTCCACTGAAAAAAGCACCAAACTCCCCAAATCAAAGTGCTGTAGTCACAGGCTCACAGGATGGTAGGGTTGGAAGGGACCCAAAGAGATCACGTCCAACCCCCCCTGCCAGAGCATCACCACACAATCTAGCTCAGGTCACAGAGGAACGCATCCAGACAGGTCTTGAAAGCCTCCAGAGCATCTGTGCTGCTCTCTACTGATCTTCTAGTGCTCAACTAGTGATCTTCACCCTGTGGGAGGGTATGAGCAAACCTCCCCAGTTCCAACAACAGATTCTCATTGTAGTTCACTGAAAAGGAGTTCACAGGCTCACAGGATGTCAGGGATTAAAAGAGACCCAAAGAGACCATCGAGTCCAAGCCCCCTGTCAGAGCAGGACCACTCAATCCAGCTCAGGTCACAGAGGAACACATCCAGACAGGTCTTGAAAGTCTCCAGAGAAGGAGACTCCACAGCCTCTCTGGGCAGCCTGTGCCAGTGCTCTTGGACCCTTACAGTAAAGACATTCCCTCTTGTGTTGAGGTGGAACCTCCTGTGCTGCAGCTTACACCCATTGCTCCTTGTGCTATCACAGGGCACACGTGAGTAGAGGCTGTCCCTTCCTTGCAGAGAAGTCTCTGAGAAGACCTTATTGTGGCCTTCCACTACCTGAAAGGAATCTACAAGAAAGCTGGTGAGGTAGTTTTTAGGATGCCAGGTTGTGATAGGATTAGGGGGAACGGAGCAAAACTAAAAGTGAGTATGGGCAGATTGGATGTTAGGAAGAAGTTCTTCACCATAAGGGTGGTGAAACACTCTAACAGGTCACCCAGGGAGGTGGTGGAAGCCTCATCCCTTGAGGTTTATAAGGTGAGGTTCGATTGAGCTCTGGGCAACCTGATCTAGTGGAAAGCCCATGGCATGGAGGCTGGAACTGGATGATCCTTGAGGTCACTTCCAGCCCTGACAACCCTATGATTCTATGACCCCTTGCCCTCAGATATTTATGGACATTGATTAGATCCTTTCTCGACCTTCCCCTCTCCAGAATAAACAGCCCCAGGTCTCTCAACGTTTCCTCATTAGGCAGTGCTCCAGTCCCCTCATCATCCTTGTAGCCCTCCATTGGACACTCTCCAGTATCATAGAATCACAGAATCACAGAATCAGTCAGGGTTGGAAGGGACCACAAGGATCAGCCAGTTCCAACCACTCTGACATGCCCAGGGACACTCTACCCTAGAGCAGGCTGCACACAGCCTCAGCCAGCCTGGCCTTAAACACCTCCAGCCATGGGGCCTCAACCACCTCCCTGGGCAACCCATTCCAGCCTCTCACCACTCTCATGCTCAACAACTTCCTCCTCACCTCCAGGCTGAATCTCCCCACCTCCAGCTTTGCTCCATTCCCCCTAGTCCTGTCACTCCCTGATACCCTGAGAAGTCCTTCCCCAGCTTTTTTGCAGGCTCCCTTCAGATACTGAAAATAGCTCCCTGTCCTTCTTGAACTGGGGAGCCCAGAGCTGGATGGAGTATTCTGCGTGGGCCCTCACTAGGGCAGAGTAGAGGGTGAGGAGAATTTCCCTGAGCGATTTCTTGGAGGTCAAAAGAAGTCATTCAAATATTAAAAGTACCAAATGTTAGTGACACAGAAGGTTTGCCAGGCTGACTCCTGAAGCACCTGCCAAGTTATGAAAAGGACTGTAAAAATAAAATGGAATAATTAATAAAGTTGTTGAAGTTTTGGGTTGAAAGGATGCTTTAAAGGCCCTCTAGACCAACTCCCCTGCAGCTAGCAGGGACATCCAAAAACTAAAGCAGGTTGCTCAGAGTCACAAAAGCATTACTGTCAACAGAAAAAAATATATATAAGCCATGTCAATGAATAAATAAAGTCAATTTTCAAACAGAAACCTACCTTTTATACTCTACAAGTGTTTACAAATCTCCTTAGAGATGAGTGTGGCTGGCAGAGGACTAATGGACAGCATTCTGCCAGATCTGAATCCAGCTGCAGCCTGAAGGAATCTAAATTGCTTCATGGCTATCCAAACAAAGCCTTATTCCTTTGATGATGAAGTCAACCATACAGAGGCTGATTTGTCATGGCTATGTGTCTTGCCATAGTCTTGGGAGTGGAGCCTCAGGACCAATCTCTTGGCAGCAGGTGAGTTTAGGCTCCTGATCAGGGGCTGTTTAGTCTGGAGAAAAGACTACTTAGAGAGGATTTGATAAATGTTTATAAATATCTGAAGGCTGGCCAGGAAGGGGGGCACAGACTCTGTTCACTGCTCCCTGGGACAGGGATAGGACAAGGAGCAACTGGTGTAAGTTGCAGCACAAGAGGTTCCGCCTCAACACAAGGAGGAACTACTTTACTGTAAGGGTCCCAGAGCACTGGCACAGGCTCCCCAGGGAGGTCATGGAGTCTCCTTCTCTGGAGTCTTTCAAGACCTGTCTGGATGTGTTCCTCTGTGCTCTGTGTCAGATAGTATTGTCCTGCTCTGGCAGGGGAGTTAGACTCGATGATCTCTTTGGGTCCCTTCCAACCCCTAACATCCTGTGAGCCTATGACCTGCACATTCAGTGCAACAGCAGTTGGTGCTAGCAGGGATTCATTTCACAGAATGATTTTCTTTGGCAAAGTCCAACCATTCTCTAACTCTACCAAGTATAGTGCTGAACCTTGTCCCTCAGCACCACATCTCCATGTCTTTTAACACCTGCACGGGTGGGGATTCAATCCCCTACCTGGGCAACCTGTTTCACTGTTTGAGAACACTTTCAGTGAAGAAGCTTCATCTAATGTTCAGTCTGAACCTCTTTCTGGTGCAACCTGAAGCTCTTCTCTTTTATTCTGTCACTTGTAACTAGGGAGGAGGAGAAATTGAGCCACATCTGATTCCAACCTCCTTTCAGAGAGCTGGAGAGAGCCAGAAAGTCTCCCCTCAGCCTCCCCTTTTCTGGACTAAACAATTCCAGTTCCCTCAGCTGCCCCTCACAACACTTATCCTCCAGACCCTTCACCAGCTTCATCACCCTTCTTTCACTACCCTCTTAAAACAGATCTTAAAATCACAGACATCTCAAACCATCAAACCTATTTTTTTTCCTCTCCCACACCAGAACTAGCACAGACATGGCTTCAGCATCAGCTTCTGTACTTTGAGAAGAGCTGGACAAGTGGAGGATTGCAACTGCAAGCCACTTCCTTCAGCTTTTCCATGATCAAGTCTCACAAGCTGAGCAATAGGAAAAGAATGCCAAAGACTGGAAAAGAGCAGGAGGATAAATGTATGAGGCAGAGCCAAGTAGCTGTTCCCTGAACCTCTTCTAGAACAGCACTCCTCTCTGGCCAGGAACTTGCACAGTCAACTCATCAAACATTAAATTACAAGGCAAAGCATGCAAGAGCGCAGGCAGCATACTTAGAGGTGGCTGCAATAAAACCCTTTCAGTTTCATTTAACAGGAGGAGAAAATTGTTTGGTGTGAGGGTGCTGCAGCCCTGGAACAGACTGCACAGGGAGGTGGTGAAGGCTGGAGAGATTCCAAACCCACCTTGATATCGTGATCCAGCAAGTTGCTGTGGGTACCCCTTTAAGCTGGGGTGTTGGACTGGATGGTGCCCAGAGGTCCTTCCCACCCCCTCACCATGCAGGGATTCTGTGATGCCAGAAGAGCGTTGGAACGGAACCTGCTCTAATTGCCCTTCTTTGGCATCTTTTACTGCACCTTCGCAGCAGTGAGTGAAAAACGCAGTGCAGCACAGCTGCAAAGTGCACACAGAAGCCTCTCTCCTTTGGCCTGTGTTGCTTTAGTCACTGAACCAGACAACTCTGAATCCAATCTGAATAAACGATCATAAAGAATGCAGCCACCTGAAATACACTCCTGAATTGCAATCGCTCGCCAACAATAAGTAGAACAACGATTTCAAACATCCCACTGACCACAATAGGAATTTTCTGTTAGGTTTCCACTCTCCCCAGTGGATCTATTCCTGGCTGTTCATAATCAAGCAACTGATTGTGAGTAGCAAAGAGTAGCAGACACCAACCAACTAGGATGGAATAGAGGATGCCCGGTCGATCAGAAGGAGGCTGGATGTTTCGGTCCTGATCTATGGCTTGTATGGGTGGAGTGACACTGATGGGATTCACAAGTGCCTGAAATGAGAAACCAGACAGATTTAAAACAAAAATTAGGCAAGCCAGCAGGCAGATCTTTAGGTTTCACACAAAACACCCCCACTCAAAAGGGTGCTTGCTGAAGCTCCAGGTGAAAAGGTGCTCCTCTTTGTGAGCGGTTACAGCATGTGTCCCTTTGGAAATCAGAATTAAGCAGGCAGCATACAGACAAACTTCCACAGCAACCTCCTGCAGACACATTTTATCATATAAAAGCAACTTTAAGCAAGGGAGGCTCACAAATGCTGAAGCAAATGCTTTCTGTAAAAAAAAAAAATCCCTTCAACCAGATATTTTGGATATCACCACAGAAAATGCTTTAAAAAGGGACAAAAAAACAAGCTGAATTTGAGACTCCTTAGGAGCCAGAGCAGCTCTGATACACAAATACATACTGCAAATACATTCAAGCCAAGGTACAGACACTTCAAGAAGAGGTACATTTGAAGAGCTCGCTGGAGAGCAAGGATGGCATCCAGAGGGACCAGGACTGGCTGCAAAGGTGGGCACAAGCCAACCACCTGTTGACCAAGTGCAAGGTCCTGCAGCTGGGTTGGGGCAATACCAAGCACAAATGCAGGCTCTGCAGTGAGTGGCTGGAGAGCAGCCCTGAGGAGAGGGACGTGGAGGTGCTGGTGGATGAGAGGCTCAACAGGAGCCAGCAGCATGCACTTGCATCCCTCAAGAGGGATGTGGGGATGCCGGAGTGCGTCCAGAGAAGGGCCAGGAGGATGCTGAGAGGGCTGCAGCAGCTCTGCTGTGAGGACAGACTGAAAGAGTTGGGGCTGTGCCGTCTGGAGAAGAGGAGGCTCCCAGGTCACCTTCTTGTGGCCTTCCAGGATATGAAGGGGGCTACAAAAAAGCTGGGGAGGGACTTTTCAGGCTATCAGAGAGTGACAGGACTGGGGGGGATGGAGCAAAGCTGGAGGTGGGGAGATTCAGCCTGGAGAAGAGGAGGAAGTTGTTCAGTATGAGAGTGGTGAGAGGCTGGAATGGGTTGCCCAGGGAGGTGGTTGAGGCCCCATGGCTGGAGGTGTTTAAGGCCAGGCTGGCTGAGGCTGTGTGCAGCCTGCTCTAGGGTAGGGTGTCCCTGGGCATGGCAGGGGGGTTAGAATTGGCTGATCCTTGTGGTCCCTTCCAACCCTGACTGAGTCTATGATTCTAATTCAGAGAACCATTCAGAAGTTCTGTGTTGTGCTAGTTCGAGCCTAGGTAGGATATTGTAGCGAGAGGAATTAGATTATAATCCGTATGGGGATTTGCATCCATTTCCCCTTGTCCTATCACCACTGCAAAGAGCCTGTCCCTTTCTTCTTGCCCCCTACCCTTCAGATATTTATAAACATGTAACAACATCTCCTCTCGGGCTGCTCTTATCCAGACTAAGCAGTCCCAGGTCTCTCAGCCTTGATTAAAATAATCTTTGCTGGATATGCAACTCAGGCAACGCTGACCATGTGTGCTTTGCTTCCCAACTCAAGTAGAAGCTCAAGAGCAGCATTTAGAAGATCTGTACTTGAAATTCTACAAGTTCTACTTCAACTAAGTGTGCTAGTTTGATCCTAGCTGGGATGTTTTGGTGAGAGGAATTAGATGCTAGGCTGTGGAAAACAAACAATGGTGATGTCTGCTGCACTCATAGGCTTGCTGAGATGGATAAAAACAAGAACGTAAACATAGGCTCTTGGGCTCTGGGGCTGCATGAACTTCTCTCTCTAACTTGCTGCCTAACTAATCCTTCTGCTTCCTAAGCCCCCTGGCTGACCCTCCAAACCCACCCTGAACATAAGGCAAAGTCTGGGATAAGGTAGAGGGGTGTAAAGGAGGTGGAAGGGTGGTTGGGAGCCCCTCCTGGGGACTCCTATTTCTGGGAGGGCTGTTGTGTTTCTGTATTACCCTGTCTATTTCTGTCTCTAGCTGTATCTATTGTAGATTCCTGCTTGGATATTGTGCTAAACTGGAATTATAAAGCTTCATTCTTCAATTTCCAGCAGCTGAGTCTAGTCTGGGCAATCTTCCTTAAATGTGGGGAGCAGGTAACACCCAAACCATCACATCTGTTCAAACATTGACATAGACATGGCAGAAAAAGCATTCCCAAGCTTCCATCTGCTCCACTATTTGGACACCCATTCCTTTACCTACCAACTCAACAGTATTCCTATTCCTACTAACAGCAATCATCCCTCACTGCTGCTTTGAATGCTCTCTAAAGGCTTCTTCTGCTTTGCACTGTTGCAGGACAGATTGCAGGGCTCAGCCCAGAGCTGCCATTCCCAGCTGCCATTCCCAACAACCTTGGCTGCTTACCCTACTAGAAATGCAGCCGCTCCACGAACTCATGGACTCCAGTCTTTCCCACATCACCACCACCCCTTGTCTTGGAACTTCTAATTGGGTAGCAAAAAGGGTTAATAACTTCTATGAAAGGACAGAAGTTCTTTGTTCCACATGTGACTCTCCTGTTCAATACCTTATTGATGAACTGAACCAGGGGACTGA
>WAAF01010946.1:0-11489 GCA_013400475.1 Tricholaema leucomelas | reverse complement strand
AGTTCTCCTCCAACCTGCTTGATTCTATGATCCTAACAGGTTTTGCTTTGAAAAGCTATCCTGGAGGCAGCCACAACACAGCCAGCAGCAGCCACCTGAAAACTGTGGATTTCATAGAATGGCCTATGTTGGAAGAGACCTCAGAAATCATCTACTTCAACCTCCCCACCATGAACAGGAATGCCTCTCAACTAGACTTGGATGCTCAAAGCCTCACCTAGCCTGGCCTTGAATAGCCCCAGGGAGGAGATATCCACAACCTCCCTAGGCAGCATATTCCAGAGTCTCACCACTCTTCTGAGGAGCTTCTTCCTAAGATCCAATCTACACCTGCTCTCCCTCAGCCTAAAATCATTCCCTTTTGTGTCCTTCCATTGCCATAAAATCACAGGTTCTGGTGTCAGTTGGGCAAATACTGCTTGCACATCTAATTCAACTGCTTGGAGAGATGAACCAAAACATGCACTCAGAAAAGGAAAATGTCCCCATGGCTACCCAGGATATGCACAGTGTGGCTTGGGTTGGAAGGGACATCCAAAGGTCAGCTAGCCCAAACCCCTTTGCAGGCAACCTAGATCAGGTTGCCTCATCTTGAGTATCTCCCGGGATGGGGCCTGGCCACTTCTCTAAGCAACCTCTTCCAGTGTTCCACTGCCCTCATGGTGAAGAACTTCCTCCTAAATTTCCTAGTGCCATGGTCTGATTGATTGGACAGGGCTGGGTGCTAGGTTGGACTGGATGAGCTTGGAGGTCTCTTCCAACCTGCTTGATTCTATGATTCTTCCCACAATGTGCTCACTGAGAAGCCATCAAAAAGTGCATCGAAAGAAGTGTGACCAGCAGGACAATGGGAGGTGATTTTTGCCCCTCCACTCTGCTCACCTAGAGCACTGCATCCATCTCTGGGGTTGTCAGCACAAGAAGGACACTGAAATGTTGGAGCAGGTCCAGAAGAGGCTACAAAGATGATCAGAGAGCTAGAGCACACCCCTATGGGGACAGGCTGAGAGAACTGGGGTTGCTCAGCCTGGAGAAAAGAAGGCTCCTTGGATACCTTAGAACTGTCTTCCAGTACTTGAAGGGAGCTATAAGAAAGCTGTGGATGAACTTTTTTACAAGGATTTGTAGTGACAGGACAAGGGACAACGGCTTTGAGCTGGAAGGAGAGAGATTTTGACTGGACATTAGGAAGAAATTCTTCACAGTGAGGGTGATGAGTCTCAAGGAGGCACCCACAAAACAGCCAGCAAGAGTCATCTGAAAGCTGTGGCTTTACTGCAATTCATCTGCACTGCCTCAGACAGAAGAAGACTACAGCTTCAGATGGCAGGTGGGCCAACACTGCTGCACAACCAATTCAGCTCTTGGGAGAGATGAACCAAACTGTGCACACACTCACTCAGGAGAGGGCAATCTCCCCACAGCTACCTAAGATATATGCACACACTGGCCAAGCTGGGGGGTGAGGACTCCTTAGACAAGGTCCCATGCTAAGGGGAGAAGATCTGACTGCCAGGCTGGTTCTGTGTGGGGAGGCCTCTCTCTCCAGAGAAGGGCACCGTTTACACCCTGCTCGTTGTTCACCTTTTGGTCTATTTCTTAGTTAGCTGAAGGGCCAACTTATCCAAGCAAACAAAGGAACCTTTGGGCCCAGAGGCACCAGCTCATGCCTGGGGGTGATGAGCCTCAACCCTTGTTGCTTGGGGCAGGGGGCAGGAAGGGAAGGGGAGGCAGTTTGTACCTGCCACAGGGAGACAGTGGAACAGGTTGCCCAGGGAGGCTGTGGATGGCCTCTCTCTGAAAGTGTTCAAGGCCAGGATGGACAAGAGCTTGAGCAGCCTGGGCTAGTGGAAGGCATCTCTGCCAATGGTGGGTGTTGGAACTAGCTGATCTTTAAGGTCCCTTCAACCCAAACCATCCTATGAATTCCCACAGGGTACTGAGCTATGACATGGCTTTTCCAGGCTCAGGAGCCAGNGTAGACAGCAATGAGGTCTGTCCTGAGCCTCCTCTTCTACAGGCTGCACACCCCCAGCTCCCTCAGCCTCTCCTCACAGGGCTGTGCTCCAGGCCCCTAACCAGCTTCATTGCCCTTCTCTCGACACCTTGCAGTGCCTCAACATCTCTCTTGAACTGAGGAGCCCACAACGGGACACAGCACTCAAGGTGTGGCCTGAGCAGTGCTGAACACAGGGGCAGAAGAACCTCCCTTGTCCTGCTGGCCACACTGCTCCTGGGCCAGGCCAGGATGCCACTGGCTCTCCTGCCCACCTGGGCACACTGCTGCCTCATCTTCATCCCCAGGTACTCACATGCTCCCACATGCACCTACATGCTCCCACATGCACCCACATGGCTCTTGGCATGGAAGTGTAGAGTGTCTACCTCCCAACACAGAACTGGAACCTTCTCACTCTGCCTCTCTCTCCATGTTTTATTCTGCAGTTTCCAACGAGCAGGCATGCTCCTCTGTCACAAGCCCTGGACCCACTCTTGACTCTAAAAAAAAATTGCCCTCTTGAAAGTGTAATGAGGAAGATGAGCTTGAAATAGGCTCAAGGAAAGAGAGAAGATATATTTGACAGGGCTTTGAATATTTAACATGCTTTAGGACTGCATTGAAGCCATGTGCTGAGGGAACAGAGAATCCATTCAACTGCCCCAGACCAAAAGGCTATTTTTAAAGTCACAGAGCAGTTGGAGCACTCGCTGACAAAGCTGAGATGTTTCAGCAAGCCCAGCTGAAACATCCCAGTCTGTGCTGGAGTCAGAGGAATGGACCTACTCCAGTCAATTATGAGCTGTTAGCTGCTCAGCTTTCTCGCTAACCCAACCATCAGAATGGATCAGAGAATCACAGAACGGTAGGGGTTGGAAGAGACCTCCAGAGATTGTCGAGTCCAACCCTGCTGCCAAAGCAGGGTCACCTAGGGCAGGTCACACAGGTGACTTTGAAGTCATCCAGGCTGATGCTGAAATTCTCCAGAGGAGGAGATTTCACAGGCTCTCTCAGAAGTCTGCTAAAGGGATTTGTCAGCCTTACAGAAAATAAGTTGTTCCTCATGTTGAGGTGGAGGTTCCTGAGTTTTGTCCTATCACCACTGACAAGGGCTTGGTCCCTTCTTCTTGCCCCCCACCCTTCAGATTAGAAAAGCCTGGATGAGACACTTCATGCCACGGTCTGGTTGACTGGACAGGGATGGGTGCTAGGTTGGACTGGATGAGCTTGGAGATCGTTTCCAACCTGGTTGATTCTGTGATTCTATGATTCTAAGATCTCCTCTCAGGCTGTTTTTCTCCAGACTAAGCAGCCTCAGGTCTCTCAGCCTTGATTAAAGTGATCTTTGCTGGATATGCAACTCAGGCAGCCAGGACCACGTGTGCTTTGCTTTCCAACTCAAGGAAGCTCAAGAGAAGAAGTTCTACTTCAACTAAGTGTGCTAG
This sequence comes from Tricholaema leucomelas, assembly GCA_013400475.1. Taxonomy (NCBI): domain Eukaryota; kingdom Metazoa; phylum Chordata; class Aves; order Piciformes; family Lybiidae; genus Tricholaema lacrymosa; species Tricholaema leucomelas. Next base: position 8,045 of record WAAF01010946.1, on the reverse strand, counting down.
TTTCAGCCTAGCTGGGATGTTTTGGTGAGAGGAATTAGATGCTGGGCTATGAAAAGGAAACAATGGTGATGTCTGCTGCACTCACAGGCTTGCTGAGATGGATAACAACAACACAAACATAGGTAACAGTTGTTCTCTGGCTTTGGGATGCACATCTCTAATTTGCTGCCTAACTAATCCTTCTGCTTCCTAAGCCCCCTGGCTGACCCTCCAAACTCACCTTGAACATAAGGCAAAGTCTGGGATAAGGTAGAGGGGTGGGAGGAAGGTGGAAGGGTGGTTGGGAGCCCCTCCTGGGGACTCTGGTTTCTAGGAGGGCTGTTGTGTTTCTGTATTACTTTCTACCTTGTCTATTTCTGTCTCTAGCTGTATCTGTTGTAAATCCCTGCTTAGATATTGTGCTAAGCTGTAAGTATAAAGCTTCATTCTTCAATTTCCATCTTGGCTGAGCCCAGTCTGAGTGATTTTCTTAAGTGTGGGGGGCAGGTAACACTCAAACCATCACAATGCGTTCCTGTGTGACCAGTCTGAGGTGATCCTGCTTTGGTGGTGGGGTTGGTCTCAAAGATCTCTGAGAGTTCCTTCCAACCCCTAACATAATACAATTCTATGACATTTCCTAGAATTATAAAATCACAGAATCAGTCAAGTGTTGGAAGGGACCACAAGGATCACCTAGTTCCAAACCCCTGCCATGGGCAGGGACACCCTACCCTACATCAGATTGCACACAGCCTCATCCAGCCTGGCCTTACACACCTCCAGTCTAGTCTGGGTGATTTTATTAAGTGTGGTGCAGCAGGTAACACCCAAACCATCACAGTGCTAGAATCATAAAATGGTTTGGGTTGAAAAGGACTTTAAAGATCACCTAGTTCCAATACTCCATGCCATGGGCAGGGACACATTCCACTAGAGCAGGTTGGTCAAGGTCCTGAAGTCTGAAGAAAGAAATGAAGTGCCAGTCCTGTATGTCTCAGTGTCTTTCCCTAGGTACCCACACTGGAGGCTATCTGACATTTAGGTTTGCTGGAAGGCAGCAGCAGCAGGTAGAAGTTTCTCTGCCAAGACCTTGTATTAGAAGAATATAATGAAGATATACAGGCTTTAGGTTGTCTACTGAGGAATGAATTACTGACTAATGCACAGGTCTGTGAGAAAGAGGCAACCTGATATGTAAATGGAAAGCATGCCACTGTTTGCTTAGTTTTAACACGACACATTCATAGGGAAGACCTTTTACATTACCTTTTTACCTTGTCTATTTCTGTCTCTAACTGTATCTATTGTAAATCCCTGCTTGTATACCATGCTAAGCTGGAAATAGAAAGCTTCATTCTAATGTCCACCTCGGCTGAGTCTAGTCTGGGTGATTTCATTAAGTGTCGGGGGGCAGGTAACACCCAAACCATCACACTAAGTCATTCTACGCCACTCTACCAACAGTTACACTCAGTCCTCAGGACCACAGCAATCACCTACCTATCAGGGTAGCTTCCTCTCCTTCTACCACTTGTTACTAGGGAGGAGAGACCAACACCAGCTCCTTCCATCCTCCTGTCAGGAAGTTGTAGAGAGCTGGAAGGTCTTCGCTCAGCCTCCTCTTCTCCAGGCTGAACAACCTCATTTCCTTCAGCCGTCCTCACCAGCCCAGTTCTCACAGAATCACAGAATTTCTTAGATTGGAAAAGACCTTCATGATCCTTGAGTCCAATCATTAGTTTCACACTGACAAGTTCTTGACTAAACCAAATCCCTCAGCACAGCATCTAATCACTATGAATTGCTATGCTTGGAAAGGACCACCAGCATCAGCCAGTCCAACCTTCATCCCAGCATCCTTCATCATTAGACCATAGCCTCAAGCGCCACATCCACTCTCCTTTTAAACACCTCCAGGGACATGCCCCAGCACTGTAGCACTATTGGAGCGAGAAGCCCAATACTAAATGCAGTACTTGAGGTGCAGCCTCACCATTGCTGAGGACAGGGGCAAGATCACTTTCCTGCTCTGCTGCCTGCACCACTGTTGATCCAGGCCAGGATGCTGCTGGCCTTCCTGGCCACCTGAGCACACTGCTGCCCCATCTTCAGGTCGCTGTTACCCAGTATCCCCAGATTCTTTTATGCTGCACAGCTTTCCAGCCACACTCCTCCAAGCCTGCAGTATTCATGGGATTCTTGTGACCCGTGTATTAGATGCAGCACCCAGCCTTTTCAACCTCATCCCATTGATCCAGCCTGTCCACATCCATCTGTAGAGCCTTCCTGCCCTGCAGTTGACAGGATCACAGGATATTATGGGTAGGAAAGGACCCAAGGAGATCACTGAGTCCAACATCCCCCTGCCAGAGCAGGACCACACAATCTAGCACAGATTAGATGCTTGATTTCTAAAGGCTTGGCACTCACAGGAAGATCAGAACAGTGGAGGTCTGGTTTGTAATTAAGCTTCTGAGTAACGCAGATATGAGTTACAATAACAGCACCATCCAACTGCAAACTTACTGAGGGGGAAGACATCACACAACAGTATCAGCCACAATCCACTGACATGCCAGAGATAATTTAAAGGTGTTTTAGATTTTGCTAGGCTGATGCATCTTTGTCTTGGTTCCAATTTAAATTTCCCAGAGACTCAAATATAGTTGATGGAACCAATTAACAATTCATAGGATGCCCTTCCCTCTTCCCCCTTCTTTCCCACATGAAAAGGAATTAGATGGAGAGAGAGGAAAGGTAAAGCAGACCCAAATCAGTAATCTCACTGTGATTTGGAAGTTAAAGGAAGAAAAGTTTAACAATAAATAAAAGGTGTATGAGGTAGGGAAATTACAAAGATATAGGGAAGGGGAAACAAGATACAAAATAGGTAAATATAGAACCAGCTTTGATGGCAGTGGGTTTGTCCACCTCGTGGGGTGATAGCCACGTGGAAATAACCAAGAGCAGCAGGAAACAGGAATGGTGATGCTGGCAGGCAGGGAGCGAGAGCAAGAACAGGAAGTCCCCCAGCTTTTATGGATCTTAGACAGGAAGGGGAGTGGGCTAACCATCATCACCTAGTAGTGTTCAGACCCACCCCTGGGGAGGGGTCAAGACCACCTGGAGCCAGGTTCAACATCACTCCCCCCAGGAGGGTTAACTCTGTACAATCTTGAAGCAAATCAACTCTAAAGGTACTTTCATAATGTTTTACAATGCAAGCAGCTTCTTCACTGAAACCTGGAGCTATGAAAACTGGCTACGATGACTGCCCCATGAAGCAGCCAGTAATTATGTTAAGGAAGCAAGTGTGGGATCATTTCAGATAGGTGTACAAACAATTTCAATGAGAAGCAATGCTTTTTAGAATGCACAGTCCAAACATGCTTTGCTCACCACCAGGAGTAACTACGATTGCTACGAAGGGAGACTTCTTTCTTTCCAAGCACTCTCAAATGTAAAAGACACAAGCGACTGCTCACAACACCTCCCACGTCCCACTGAGGTGGTGCTGCTTAGCAGCAAAGCAGTCAGGGCTCACGGAGCCTGGGCAGCAATCCAGAACCCATCCCACTGGGACAAGGCCTCAGTCCTGCCCTCCAAACTGCCCTACCTATCAGAGGTGCTCCAACAGAACAGCAGAGCACAAGGATATAATACCCACCACCATCCTCACCTGGAGCTTCAGAAGGAAAATGAGGCCCTTTAAGATAGAGGACATGTCCATAAGTTCATATCATCACTGAATGCTTTAGAATCATAGAATCAGTCAGGGTTGGAAGGGACCACAAGCATCAGCCAGTTCCAACACCCTGACATGCCCAGGGACATCCTACCCTAGAGCAGGCTGCACACAGCCTCAGCCAGCCTGGCCTTAAACACCTCCAGGCATGGGGCCTCAACCACCTCCCTGGCCAACCCATCCCAGCCTCTCACCCCTCTCATGCTCAACAACTTCCTCCTCCCCTCCAGGCTGACTCTCCCCACCTCCAGCTTTGCTCCATTCCCCCCAGTCCTGGCACTCCCTCACAGCCTATAAAGTCCCTCCCCAACTGTTTTTTAGCCCTCTTCAGATCCTGGAAGGCCACAAGAAGGTCACCTGGGAGCCTCCTCTTCTTCAGAGTGAACAGCTCCAACTCTTTCAGTCTGTCCTCACAACAGAGCTGTTGCAGCCCTACAAGCATCCTCCTGGCCCTGCTCTGGACACACTCCAGCATCTCCACATCCCTCTTGTCCCAGGGGCTCCAGAACTGGATGCAGTACTCCAGGTGGGGTCTCAGCAGAGTGCAGTAGAGGGCGAGAATCACCTCCCTCCACCTGCTGGCCACACATCTCCTGATGCAGCCCAGGCTCTGCTTGGCTCTCCAGGCTGCAAGTGCACACTGCTGGCTCCTTTTGAGCTTCTTGTCCAGCAGCACCCCCAAGTCCCTCTCCTCAGGGCTGCTCTCCAGCTTTAGGTTGGAAAGGACCTTTAGAAGTCACTTAGTCCAACCTCCCTGAAGTAAGCAAGGACATGTGCAACAACATCAGAGCCCCATGGTTCCAAGGATGGGGCTTCCACCACCAATCTGGGCAAGCTGGTCCAATGTCTCAGCATCCTCAGTGTAAAAAAGTTCTCCGTCTCTGCAGTCTAAATCCCTCTCTTATAGTTTAAACCATTGTCCCTTGTCCTGCCACAACAGGCCCTGCTCAAAACTCTGTCCTCAGCTTTCTGATTGCCTCCTTTAAGCACTGAAAGACCACAAGGAGGTCTCCCTGAAGCCTCTTTTTCTCCAGGCTGAACATCCCCAACTCTCTCAGACTGACCTCACAGCAGAGGGCTTCCAGCCCTCCTATCATTGCTGTTTCCTCCTCTGTCCCTGCTCCAACAAGGCCATCTCTTTGCTGTGCTGCGAACTCCAGAGCTGGCCCCAGCACTGTAGGTGGGGTCTCAGAAGTGCAGAGCAGAGGCACAGAATGCTCTCCCTTCCCCTGATGCCCACGCTCCTGAGGATGCAGCTTAGGACATGGTTAGCTCTGGGCTGTGAGTGCATGGTGCCAGCTCATCTCCTGCTTTGCACTTACCAAGGTGCCCTCTGACTCAAGCAGAGGAGGTACACTCTGCTGGAAGCTCTGTAGAGTGGGCAAACAGATCCCACTTGCGAAAGTCAAAAAGCTCCATTATCACTGTCATCCCAGCCCCACAGGAGAACTGCATCAAAAGATGGAAGTCATTAAAAGGAAGAGTGAAATCTCTGTGTGGCCCACAAGAACTTAAGGACACTCAGCAGGAGGCAAAGAAAAAGCACAGGGCTTGGTCACTGGGACAGGCTTCACAAAGGACAAGGAAAGTTGGCTCTGGCCAGCCTGATCTAAGGTAAGGTGTCCCTGCCCATGGCAGGGGGGTTGCAACTAGATGATCCTTGTGGTCCCTTCCAACCCTGACTGATTCTATGAGTCTATGAAAGTCATTGTGGGTAGAAACACCTCTGCTACAGGCTGAGGGAGCTGAGGTCACTCACCCTGGAGAAGAGGAGGCTTCGGGGAGATCTAAGAGCAGCCTTCCAGTACCTGAAGGGGGCTTATGAGAAGAATGGAGAGAGACTGTTTACAAAGGTGTGCAGTGATGGCACAAGGGACAACAGCTTCACACTAAAGAAGACCAGATTTAGATTGAGTGTTAAGAAGAAGTTCTCCACCATGAAGGTGGTGGAACACAGGAACAGGTTGCCCAGGGAGGTAGTTGAGGTTCCATCCCTGGAAACAGAATCATACAATCACAGAATCAGTGAGGGTTGGAAGGGACCACAAAGATCATCCAGTTCCAATCCCCCTGCCATGCCCAGGGACATCCTACCCTAGAGCAGGCTGCACACAGCCTCAGCCAGCCTGGCCTTAAACACCTCCAGCCATGGGGCCTCAACCACCTCCCTGGACAGCCCATTCCAGGTGAGGCTTGACAGGGCTCTGGAAAACCTGATCTGGTTGAGAATGCCCTTGCTTACCACAGAGGGGGTTGGACAGGATGATCTTTGCATGTCCCTTCAAACCCAGACCATTCTATGATTTTATGGCTCTGCAGCCGTGCAGAGAAGGTCACTCAGAATAAATAGATGTGCTGCAAAACCCAGGCACTTCCAAGAGAAGATGAAAGCATTCATGAGCTCTGGCAGAAGCAGGTGATTAAAACCCAACCAAACAAGCAGATCCCATCAGTCCTAGGGTAAAAATATGCAATAATTTTTCCTCATTAGGGAAGAAACTTCTCACTTAATGGCTTCAGTATTAATGAGTGTTTTAATACAACTGGATATGCCACCAGGCAGGGAACACCAAAAAACAAACCAACATAAGAGAGAAGCCAATCCCCAACTTACAGATCAGGCCAGGAGGAGAAGGGAGGTTCTTCTGCCTCTGTGCTCAGCACTGCTCAGGCCACACTTTGAGTGCTGTGTTCAGTTCTGAGCTCCTGAATTCAAGAGAAATGTTGAGGTGCTGGAAGGTGTCCAGAGAAGTGCAGCAAGGCTGGGGAGAGGCCTGGAGCACAGCCCTGTGAGGAGAGGTTGAGGGAACTGGGGGTGTGCAGCCTGCAGAAGAGAAGGCTCAGGGCAGACCTCATTGCTGTCTACAACTACCTGAAGGGAGGCTGTAGCCAGGCGGGGTTGGGCTCTTCTGCCAGGCAAGCAGCAACAGAACAAGGAATGCAGCCTCAAGCTGTGCCAGGACAGGTCTAGGCTGGGTGTTAGGAGGAAGCTGTTGCCAGAGAGAGTGATTTGCATTGGAATGGGCTGCCCAGAGAGGTGGTGGAGTCCCTGGAAGTGTTGAAGCAAAGCCTGGCTGGGGCACTTAGTGTCATGGTCCAGTTGATTGGACAGAGCTGGGTGCTAGGTTGGGCTGGATGAGCTTGGAGATCTCTTCCAACCTGGTTGATTCTGTGATTTCTATGAACAAGATAGCAGCACAAAACCTGAGGTGGTTCTTCTTCTTTTGTGTTCACCATGAAAGGACTCTGACAGGTGTGTCGTCCCCCCCCTCCATTGCCAGCACCTTCTCCATAGAGAATGCTTAGCAGGTCCTCATTAAAAAAAACCACAGCATTCAGAGACACTGTGGACTGAACAAGACTAAAGAAGGTTGCCACGGGTCCAAGAGCATGTGGGCTTCCAAAGGAAAGCAAGGGGGAAGACCTGAATTTGCTCTGTTGAGCAAGCTTGAATTTCCTGCTTGAAAGTGCTTTGGTACATAAGGGACAGTAGGTGGGAAAAATAATACCAAGATTAGGAGTGTCCTTGGTGAATATCAACCATGAAGCCTGAGGCTTGTACCAGGAGAAAACAGTAGATCACAGGATCACAGAATGTTAGGGGTCGGAAGGGACATCCAAAGATCATCAGGTCCATCCGCCCTGCCAGAGCAGAATCACCTAGGGCAGGTCACACAGGAAAGTGTCCAGGTTGGCTTTGAAAGTGTCCAGGGAAGGAGATTCCCAAATCTCTCTGGGCTGCCTGCTCCAGTGCTCCATCACCCTCACAGTAAAGAAGTTTCTCCTCATGTTGTGGTGGAACTTCCTGGGTTTCAGCTGACATCCATTATTCCTTGTCTTGTTACCAGGTACCACTGAGAAGAGCCTGGGCCCTTACTCTTGACACCCATCCCTCAGATATTTATGGACATTGATCAGATCCCCTCTCAGCCTTCTCTTCTCCAGACTAAACAGACCTACAACTCTCTCAGTTGTTCTTCGTAGCAGAGATGTTTGAGTCTCCTAATCACCCTCTTAGCTATTTGTTGGACTCTCTCTAGCAGGTCCCTGTCTCTCTTGAACTGTGGAGCTTAAAACTGGACACAATATTACAGGTGTGGCCTCATCAGGGCAGAGCAGAGGGAGAGGGGAATCTCCCTAGACCTGCTGGACACAATTTTATTAAGGCACTCCAGGATACCATTGGCTTTCTTGGTCCCAAAGGCACATTGATGTTCATTAGATAACTTACAGCGTGGCCAGCAGGGTGAGGGAGGTGATTCTCCCCCTCTAGTGCATTCTGCTGTGATCCCACCTGGAGTACCGCATCCAGTTCTGG
>WAAF01010945.1:8607-24720 GCA_013400475.1 Tricholaema leucomelas | reverse complement strand
GAAACCTGAGTCCCCAGGAGGGGCTCTTAACAACCCCCTCGCCTTTCCCCTATCCCTCTCAATCTTACCCCAGTCCCAAGGAAGAATGGAGGTTCAGCCAGGGGGGTTAAGAAGCAAGGTGAGTCAGCCAAAAGCATAATGGAGGGTGAGGTTAGAAAGCAAGATGGAGTTCAGCCAGCAGCCCCAGCTCCCCAGCAAGTGAAGAGCCCAGAGCAAAAGCCCAGAGCAAAGAGAACAAGAGAAGTGCCCTTATCTATCTTTTGCTTTTTATTCTAATACATCTCAGTGAGACCGTGAGGGAAGTAGACATCACCACTGTTTCAATTTCACAGCCTATCATCTAGTCCTTCTCACCAAAACATTCTCTCTAGGCTCAAACTAGCACACCATCTTTCAGACTGGGTGGTGAACTTCCCATTGGGAGTTGGTGGTTTCTCTCTTTTTATCTGGCTGCCTCGTTGAATATTCATCTTCTTCCAGGAACCACTTAACATTTTCCAAGACTGATTTTGTTTAGTTACACCCACCTTCCAGTGGTTCTCTGCATGTTCAATACCATCACTGGGCAGGAGGTATCCAAGTTTGAGTCCCCCACTCAGGCTTGAATTCTCAGAAATCACTCCACAGTCAAGAAGTGACTAGCCAACAGCGCTGTGGTTGTGTCACCTTCATAAAACAGGAAGCCTCCCTGATCCAGAATGATGATAGTCACAATACACATATGCAAAGCCTGTCTGTTCCATGCAAGTTGTGCAGTTAAGCATGTAGTCCCAAGACAGCATCCACAAGCTTACCCTGCATCCCCCAGGATTGGCTCCTTGTCCAACCAATGTTGTGCATGCTAGGGTCTGAGCTCATGCAAGGGGTTTCATGAACATGTAAACAGGATGCCTGCCTCGCAGTTCTTGGAAGTTTCTGCTCAAAAAAAAGTTCATACAGTAAAGAGCCAGTAATTTTGAGATGTAGATTTATTTTTTTGGTCTCTGACAGATGTTGTAATTTATATGTTTCATTACTCCATTTGAAGTTTTGAAAGCTGAGGGAAACAAAGTATGGTGCTTGTATATCAAAGATACATAACTTCCTGAAAATCTAAAAATGTATAAAGACAGAAGCATAATAAATTAAGACAGTATTGTGCAACATTTATGTCTCTGCACAGGCCCTCTAGGCAAAATCTACATATACATTTAGAAGTTGTAAAATTTCAATGTTTATGAGAACATCTATAAAGTTTAGGCAGCTAACTCTCAAATAATAAATTAAATTTTACTACTGTTGTGGAGGGCCCATAGGCCCGAAAAATAGGCTCATTCTATGCCTCACTTTGCTTTGCATGCCCAAGCATGTTCCTCCCCAAACCAGGGGTAAACAAGCCCAAAACGGGTAAACACATTAAAAGGCATAAAAGGTACAAAAGGCCAAGGTGCCATGGTGTCTGCCTGGCCCCGGCCCTACTAAGGCCTGTGTAGTAAACAGGTTGTATAAGCCCACACTGAGCATGTGGCCCAGCCTATGCTCTCTCCATTTATGGAGGTGTAAGGCATAGTGAATTCGCCTATTTTGGTGATGTTTGGCTGTCTGCCAAACCAATTGGTCAATAGTGGCCAATTGGGCCAATTGATCTCGGCCCACAGTTTATAAATGAGAGCGCACACGTGTTCCAGTGCTTCTATCTACAGAGCTTCTATCCACAGAGCTTGCTTCTCTCCTCTCTCACACTCACGCTGAGGCCCTGTCCTCACGATCGCTTATACTTAGACTTGGGCACAACTATTGTCTGTTACTTTGTGTCACCGGCCTATTTGCTCATGCTGATATGGAGATAGAATCTCCCAGCCAGCCAGCCGAGGTGAACTAATCAGGACATTCGATCCTGCACTGTCTATATATCTGAGGAGCACAGACTCCAGCTAGCCGTGTATGCCCATTGCTTCAGCCTGGTAAGAGCCAAAGCTGCCAAGCCACCAGGAGCAGACCAGAGGCGCGATCGACCTGACAGCCAGGGTGAGAACCGTGCTGCACAGCACCCATTCTCCAGCAACAGAGGTCCTGCCACCGGTCCCGCAGCAGTTCCCGGACCAAGCTTCCAGGAGGAACCAGGAGACAAGGCAGAAGGTATCCTCGCCAGGAGAAGGAGGTAGAGACTGTATTGATTTCCCCCAGATAGCTGGGAAGACTACATCCTTTCCCCCAGAAGCCGGGAGGATCACTAATATCCCCTAGAAACGGGAAGATTCCTATTTCCCCTCACACCGGGAAGATTTCCAGCCTCACAGGTCCACGGGCATAGTTCCCAGAGGTTTGGACCTTAGGTAAATAGGCAGTTGATATAACCCCGGAGGGTGATTGATAATTATTGATAACTAACCAGAATTGTTAGTAAATACTTTGAAGCCTCTGTAATATTTGTAATCTCTTGCCAAAGGGCAGAAGGTGTTTCAGCCCACTCCGTTGGGCAGGTGGTATATTGACCCCAAGCGGAACTGAGCCGCGGGGAAAACTCTCTCTGTTAATAGTCTGTTAATAGTTGAATGCCAGTCATTGTAATATAGTTCTTAGTAAGCCGTTTATTGTGATATTAGCCCATAAGGTCGACCCATAACCGTGAATGAACAATATTTAATACAGTGGTTGGGGGGGTGTTGAGAGTTAAGAATATTGAGTTTAATAAACATGTATTTTTATATAACTATCTCGCACCCATTGATTTCTTCCCTTCGCCACAAACGGGCGATAAGGGCAGGTTTCCCCCTCCGCCACAACTACTGACTATGGTCATGCCATCCACATACTCCAAACTACATTTTTACATAGCACAGTATATTGAGTTTGTGGTCTTTTGCCTGTAAGGCTTCTGAACGAGCTTTAAGTTTTTTTCTAGGAAAATAAGTGATCTGCAACCCTATTGCCTGTTTATGGTTACTGTTTGATTGCACACATAACCTACAAATTGTGTCAAATTATTTTTTACAAGTGCAATCATATTTGCTGAAGAACAGAAATTCCAAAGTTAACACATCATCCATGTTTCATGGAATTAATATTAGTAGTATCTGCAACACAATCTTGACCCTTTTGCACATGAGAAAATCCTTGGAAAAGTGGTATTCTCACTCTGAAACAAGAAAAGACCCTTATTAGGCCAGGAGTTCATTCATCATACCCAGGTAAACATGCACAAATACTGCACTGCTTTTAAAATTTTTATCTCCTTATCATTGTCATATCCTAGAACTCAAATATCCTATAGATGTATGACTGAGATGCAGACTCAGAAGGAGGTAGTGTACAACAAGTGCATCTATGTTATACAGTTTAACACACTGCATGGACTCATTCCAGGTGCATAACCATCTTTGGGATTGCACTTATGCTATAGAGCACAATTATCCACACAGCTAGTATGTCCAACTTTTTTTCACCCTATTGTATTAAATCTGGCAATTCCTCATGGTGACGTCATGCAATGTGGAGTGGAACATAGCAATTCTGGGATTTTCCAGCACTGTCCAGGAGCACATGTACAAGTATTGGGTTCTAGAAATACATACAGGTTCTTCTTTCCCAAAAGTTTTCTCAAAATTTAACAAAGGCCATGACTGTATCTATGTTTGTGCTACTGCCTTTGAGGTTTCTTTTGTTTTAACTATTACAGTTCATAATTTGCATCTTTTGCGAAGGCTCTCTTTGGAAATTGTTTCAATACTCTGAATATCACAAAACATTTTATTTAATTTTGAGTTGATTTTGTTTGTTAGTGCACAGTCATTATCAACAAAAGATGGAGACTGAATTCCAGATAGATATCTTAAATACACCACCTGGTCAATCTCAAGCACAGCCCTGTATGCTAACTTGTAGAGGAGGAAAAGTTCCCTAGAATAACTCTCTATCAGTATGCTAATATTGCCAGGTAGCTGAATGTAGCAAGTTATGAAAAGTACATGGACAAGCGATGCATCATATTTAAGAAAGTGTCTATGCTGCTAAGTGTAGAGGATGAAAACGAGCCATCAGTTGCACATAGGATTTACACTTCTGTGACATATTTGAAGGAGATTTTTTATTTAGAAGAGATAATAGAGATATCATTCTCAACCTTCCTGCCAATATTTTCACAGAAAACCCAAAAAATAGTTTGTGTCCTGAAGCTTCTTTGTTTTTTCTAGTTCATTCTACAGTGGAATTGTGATGGTTTGGGTAACATCCCAGCTAGGCTCAAACTAGCACAGGAATACCTTAAGAAGGACTATTTACATAACAGACATACTGGTCACTGTCCTGTCAGACGAATCTTCTCCACAGTTTGAGACAACAGACCTTCACTCCACCAAGAATTCTGATCAACTCATGCTCATTGGCATCATCATCATGAGATTCATTAGATGGTTTTATTATCTCACTCTACTCAGCACTTGTTAAGCCACACCTAGAATATTATGCTTACTTTTGGTACTTCCTATATAAAAAAGACATGCACATTCCTGGAGAGGGTCCAGAGAAAGGCTATGAAGCTGATCAATGGACTGAGAAGCTGCATATGAAGAAAAGATGAGTGAACAGATTTCATTTAGTCTTGAGAAAAGAATGCATGAGGGAGACCTTATCACTATGTTCCAGTAAAAAGATGGCTACAAAGAATACAGAGTCCCTTTTTACAAAAAGTTACATGGAAGAGATGAAGGTTAATAGAAACAAGTTAATCCTGAGAAGATTCCAATTGAACACAAGAGGGAAAAGGACTTTTATTTATTTGGAGGTTTGTTTGTTTGTTGGGTTGTTGGTTCTGTTTTGTTTTGTTTTGCTTTAAGGAACAGAAAATAAATAACCTGTGCTTGGAATAAAGCATGGCAGAGCTGATCATTGTGTCAGATTTGAAATGACTGTGGATGCTGTCGTTTGCATAGCAACTGATGAATTTACAAAGCTCTACTATCAGCTGTTCTCTCATTTCTGTGTAGTGTGATGGTTTGAATGTTACCCATCCCCCAACACTTTGGAAACCACCCAAACTAGACTCAGCCAGCTCTGGAAACTGAATGAAGCTTATTATTTACAGTTTAGCACAATATATAAGCAGATATTTACAATACATACAGCTATATACGGAAGTATACAAGGTAAAAGGTAATACAGAAACACAACACCCCTCCCAGAAACCTGAGTCCCCAGGAGGTGCTCCCAGCTGCCCTTCCACCTTCTCCCACCCCTCTACCTTACCCCAGACATTGCCTTGTGCCCCAAGGAGGAATAGAGGGTCTGCCAGTAGGATTAGGAAGCAAGTGGATTAATCAGAGAGACGGAGGGTGAAGTTAGAAATGCAGCTCAGATCTCAGACAGTGCCCAAATGCCTTATCTATGTTTATACTCTTGTTCTTATACATCTCAGCAAGCCTATGAGTGAAGTAGACATCACCATTGTTTCTCTTTCACAACCTGTATCTAATTCTTCTCACCTAAATATTCTAGCTAGCTTCAAACTAACACATGTAGGATTAGCAAAATTACTGTATGCAACATTATATGCTTGCACCATCAACTGCAGTTACTTATGCAGATGTGTTCCTGTGTGGCCTGCCCTAGGTAATCTTGCTTTGACAGAGGTTGGACTCAGTGATTTCGTACAGCAATGTGCCGTTGTGGCCAAGAAGGCAAATGTTATCCCGGGATGCAGTGTATCCAACAGGTATAGATAGGTTCTTCTCTTCCTCTACTGTGCCCTGGTAAGAACACACCTAGAATATTGTGGTCCAGTTTTGGGATCCCCAATTTAAGAGAGACAAGGACCTGCTGAAAAGAGTCCAACAGAGAATCATGAGTTCAGACTTTTGCAGGATCCTCACTAGGAAACAGATATGTCAAACGCCACAATATCATTGAATGTTTTGTGTTGGAAGGGGCCTTAAAGATCATCTAGTTAAAACAAACCTTAGAAGTATTCACATTCTTAGCCTTGTGCTGAGAGTCCTTAGCTAAGTACGTTAGAGGTTTCACTTCAACATGAGGAGAAACTTATTTACAGTGAGGATGCTGGAGCACTGGAACAGGCTGCCTGCAAACTCACCTTGAATTTAAGGCAAAGTCTGGGGTACGGTAGAGAGGCGGGTGTCGTGGACGGGAGAAATTAATTAATGTGAGAAGATATTTNGCCCGTGGACTCTGAGGCTGGAATATTCCTGGCTTCAGGGGTAATAGTCTCCGCCCGTAGCTGCTGGGTCCCCCCGGCTGCTGCATCCAGGGAACTCATAGGCAGGATTTCCAGATGCATAGAAATACAGTCCTGTGCAGACAAATAGGTCTGCTCCTGGTATCCTGTGGCTGTGGCACACACCAGGGAATAAGACAGAGGGCATACAGTGGGATGCACGGCTGCTAAGCTAAGCATGTGTACCTTGTGTTTACCACAGGACCAAACAAGTCTGGACAGGCCAGAGGACTTAGACTCAGTGGCTCTATGTGCTTTGGCCAGTAGGACAAGGGAGGTTATTCTTCCCCTGTACTCAGCACTGGTCAGGCCACACCTTGAGTGCTGTGTCCAGTTCTGGGCTCCTCAATTCAAGAGAGATGTTGAAGTGCTGGAACATGTCTAGAGGATGAGAAAGCTGGTGAGAGGCCTGGAATACAAGCCCCATGAGGAAAGGCTGAAGGAGCTGGGGTTGTTTAGCCTGGAGAAGAGGAGGCTCAGGGCAGACCTCATTGCTGTCTACAACTACCTGAAGGGAGGCTGTAGCCATGTGGGGGTTAGTCTCTTCTTCCAGACAACCAGCAACAGAACAAGGGGACACAGTGTCAAGTTGTGCCGGGGAAGGTATAGCCTGGATGTTAGGAGGAAGTTCTTCACAAAGAGATTGATTTGCCATTGGAATGTGCTGCCCAGGGAGGTGGTGGAGTTGGCATCCCTGGAGATGTTCAAGAAAAGACTGGATGAGGCACTTGGTGCTATGGTCTAGTTGATTGGATAGGGCTGGGTGCTAGGTTGGCCTGAACGACCTTGGAGGCCTCTTCCAACCTGGTTGATTCTATGGAAATAGAAGCTAGAGTTAAACTAATCAAAGACATTATATTTTCTTGGATTTCACACAAATGCGATTCAACAACACATTCATTTTTTGCAGCATTGATTTAAGATGAAGTTATAATTCCTTTCTCTTGAACACCTTATTTTTATGTCAGGCCATACAGGTTTTTTTTATAGAAATGAAGCAAAGAGAGAAAAACAGGCATGCATGAAGAAAAATATGAATTCTGCTAGATCTAAGGTAGTGATGACAAATAGGTAAAGACTGGAAGAACTGGGCCAAGATTACTTTCCATTAAGTGATGAGTAAGACAGGCACTGTTAACAGGTGTATAAACAGAATAACTCTAGAGTGATCATTTCTCTGATACACCATTTCAGCATCTTAGTGACTAGTGCAAAAACTTGCCACAGCACCACACAACCCTGAAGGCTGAAGGAGTTTTACATATCATCAAGTCCAAAGTGTTTCCAGACTGCTCAGAGCTTTGTTCCATCAAGTTTTAAACATTTTCATTGACAGTTACCCTCCATGTCTCTGAATCTCTGCTGGGACCTGATGGTAAACTATTCTGGTTTATATTTAACTAAAATAGTTCATTTTCTTTCCAACAAGAGTCACAGAGAAGCACAGAAGTGTCAGGGCTGGAAGGGCTGGAAGGTACTTCAAAGTCTGTCCAGTTCCAACCCCCTTGCCATGGGCAGGGACACCTCACACTAGATCAGCTTGCTCAGAGCCTCATCCAGACTGGCTTTAAGCACCTGCAGGGATGGGTCTTTCACCATGTCCCTAGGTAACTGTGCTAGTTTGAGCCTAGCTAGCTCAAACACTGTTTCAGTGTCTCACTTTTTCCTTACATCCAATCTGAGTTTACCCACTTTCAGCTTTGCTCCATTCCTCCTAGTCCTATCTCTACCCAATATCCTAAAATGTTCCTCACCAGTGTACTTGTAGCCCTTCATTTGCTGTAAGGCCACGATAATGTCTTCTCAGAGCCTTCTCTTCTCCAGATTGAATAACTCAAACTCTCTCAGCCTGTCCTCATAGGAGAGGTGCTCCATCCCTCTAATAATCCTCGTGGCCCTTCTCTGGACATGCTCCAGCACATCCATATCTTTCCTGTGATAGGGATTCCAGAACTGGAAGCAGTACTCCAGGTGGAGTCTCACTAGAGTGGGGTGGAGGGAGACAATCACCTCTCTTGCTGACCATGCTTCTCTTGATGCAACCCAGAATAAGATTGGCTCTCTGAATTGCAAGTGCAGACTGCTGGCTCATGTTGAGCTTCTCATCCACCAGTACCTCCATGTTCATACTTCAGGGCTGCTCTCAAGCCAGTTATTGCTCAGCTTCGGATTGACTCTACTCAGATTCACAACATTGCACTTGGCCTTGTTGATCTTCATCAGGTTGGTATAGGCCCACCTCTCCAGCCTGTCAAGGTCCCTCTGGAAGGCATTCCTTCCATCCAATATATCAGCCACACCAGACAGCTTGGTGTCATTGGCAAACTTGCTGAGGGTGCATTGCCATTGTTCATGTCACCAATTAAGATGTTAAATAAGATCCATCCCAGTACTGATCCTTGAAGGACCGCACTTGTTACTGGCTTACACTTGGACATAGACCTACTGACAGCTACTCTTTGGGTTAGGCCATCAAGCCACTATCCACTGAGCTGTCCATCCATCAATCCCATGTTTTACCAGTTTGGAGAACAGGACAGTGCTGAAGGCTTCGTTCAGGTCCAGGTAAATGACATCACTTTCTCATCCCTTGACTATTAATGTTGTGATCTTTTCATAGAAGTTCACGAGGATTATCAGGCATGATTTGCCCTTGGTGAAGCCATGTTGATTGTACCAAATCAGCTCTTCTTTTGTCTTCTGTCTCAGCAACAACTTCAGGAAAATCTCCCCCATGATCTTATTGGCACAGAGGTGAGACTGACGGGCCTACAATTCTCTGGTTCTTCCTTCTTTCCTTCTTTAAAAATGTGGTTATGGTTCCCCTATTCCAGTCTTTGGGGACTTTACCAGACTGCTATGACTTTTGGAATATAATAGAAAGTAGTTTAGTGACCTCATCCATTAATTCCAATTCCAACACCTGTGAGTGTACCCCATTGGGTCCCATGGACTTGAACACTTTCAGGTTCATCCGATGGTCATGAACCTGGTCTTCATTCACAATGGGCAGTTCTTTCTTTCAGCCTCTGCAATTGTCTTCCATGACTCTGGGAGTGTGGCTGGAGTCCTCACCAGTGAAGACTGAGGTAAAGAAGTCATTGAGGACCTCAGCATTCGCCATGTCACTTGTCACCGGTTCACTTGTTTCCTTTCTTTATGGGGCTCACACTATCCCTAATCTTTTTATCATTAATATACCTATAGAATTTTTTTGCTGTTCCAATTGATCTTCCTGGCTAGACTTAATTCTAACTGAGCTTTAGCCTTTCTAACCAGGTCTCTTGCAGCTTGGGCACCTTCCTTATATGTCCCCCATTCTAGCTGTCTTTTCTTCCTCTCCTTGTAGAATTTCTTTTTGTGTGACACTGTGTCCAGGAACTACTTACTCATCTAGGCAGGTCTCCTAGAATTCTTTCCTGCCTTCCTCTTTGTTGGTATACTTTGCCTCTAGACACAGAGAAGGTCATCCTTGAACATCACAGAATCACAGAGTTAACCAATTGGAAAACATCTCTGAGATCATCAAGTCCAACTTATCACCTAAACCTTCTAATTAACTAAACCATGGCACTAAGTGCCTCATCTAGCCTCCTTTTAAACACCTCCAGAGATGGTGACACCACTTCCTCCCTGGACAGCCCATTCCAATGACCAATCATGCTTTCTGTGAAAAACTTCTCCCTAACATCCAACCTAAACCTGCCCTGACACAGTTTGAGACTGTGTCCTCTTGTTCTGTCACCGGACACCTGAGAGAAGAGACCAACGCCCACCTGGCTACAACCTCTTTTTGGATAGTTGTAGACAGCAATAAGTTCTTCCCTAAGCCTCCTTTTCTCCAGGTTGAATAACCCCAGCTCCCTCATTTGCTCCTCATAGGGCTTGTGCTTCAGCCCCCTATGGGCTTGCACTCCAGCCCAGCTGTCCTGGGCCCCCATTCCTGTGCAAATGCATTTCAGAGAGAGATTTTCACTTCTAAAATTTAATCTATTAAGAAAGAAGTTAACAGGTTCAAGGAAAACAACAACCACAACACAACAAAACACCTCCCTCCCAAAAAAAAAACCCAAACCCAAACACCAAAAAATCCCACAAAAAAAACAGAATCAAAACAAAACAAACAAAAACGCACAAAAAACCCCACAACATACAAACAATAAAGACCAAACACTAAAAAAAAAAATTTAAAAAATATAGCAATGTAGAATTCAGATCTATTGTACATAATGACACCTGCAACATACATTCCTAAGTGAATATGAAGCACACCGTCCTTAGCTGAATCTGGTCTCACATTATTTGAAAGCTCTGAATGAAACATTTAAAAAACCCTTTCAGATAGATGCAATGTTTAAAATGTAAGCTTGTTATTTAGTAGATTAAGAGAAAGCTAGGAATACTTGGAATGGATTTAGTGAATTAAAACTCATCAATTCTAGTCTGTTAGAAAGCTGAGTGTAGCAGTGGTTTGAAAATATTCTTGACAATTTCTGCTAATGTTGAAATTAGAAATATAAAAATGTCTAAGAAACCCTTGTAACCAATCTGAGTGAAGGCAATAGGTAGTAATCATTCTTCTAAAGAGACTACTATTTAAAGACATTTATTAAGGGTTTTTAGAATAGAATACATTAAAGCCTTTAAATAATGTTCTGAGTTAGGATTTTGTCTTTTCCTTTGTAAGGTTCCCCTGTTCAGTCTTGAAGTCTTCCTCTGTGCATCAGTAATATAAATTATTTACATTCCTAAAGGTTGTGGTATATAAATAAAATATCCATTTTATTTTAAATATCAAAATGTTACATGAAAATCCAAAGCACACTGAGTGTCAATGACATGATGACAGCACTCCTATATCCTTTTATCAGGCCATAATATTATCTCAAAGGACAGTAGAAGAGATTTCTTTTTTTTTTTTTTTTTTAGTTTGACATATTTTGATAGAAAACCTCTAATTAATACCATAATATAGTCAGAAGTAATTACTATTATTAAAGTATTATGAGCATCAATTTTGAGTGATGTGCACTCATTGCTCAGCTACTGTTATCAGCTCAGTGATTTTATGATTCCTGTCAGCAAGGGATGATAAACCAAAGAAGATAAAGAGTTCCAGGTATATTTCTCCTTCATTAAAGGATACAAAAGGATAGTTTAAAGATAAAGATAATTTAGTAAGTTTGAAATACACACTGAACCTAATTATGATATTGTAATCAATCCTCATTCTTTGCAATCTCAGCATCTTTCTTTTGGGTATCTTCCAGTATCTTTGAGAGGTGAATAACTGTGGAAAAAAAAAATCATGAACCCCTGCCCCCCAAAACAACAAATCAACAAAAAAAAAATCATACTGTTTTATTGATCTATCAGTATTAAACCCTCTATTACAGAAAACCTGTTATCATGGAAGAGAGAAGATAACAGTGAAGAGTTCATCAGCTATAGAATACCACTCCTCCTTAAGTAGATCCCAGTGTAACCTACCAGAAACAATGATATTTATGTGCCCACATTGCTCAAATTGCCCAAATTGTCTCTGAAAGAAGCATACATTTACTGCAGTCTTTTTCTTTTGGCCATGTACAAAAGTAACATGTAGCTAATGTAGTATATGGCCCCTCACAACCTAAGTTCCATGATGACAAAGTAAAATAATCCATAAAATAGCAGTATCAAAAATAGGATTTCTGATTACATCCTGTCATGGAGGGCCCATAGGCCTGAAAATAGGCTTACATATGCCTTGCCTTGCCTGGACATGATTTTCTGCTTGCACCAGAAGTAAACACATAAGCAAATGCAAAGGGGCGTAACAACCCTGGTGCCATGAATTCTGGCCTGCCCAGGGCGCCTGATTGTGTACTGTGGTTGTATAAGCCCATGCACCTAGCTTATGGCCCACCGGGTGCTAGGCCTATGTTATCTCCTTATTTGGGAGGTCCAGGCCTGTAGCATTTGCCTATTATGGTATTGCTTTGGCACAATTGGCATAGACAGCAGGATACCCCTCCGTGACACATCCTTAATTTTCTGAAAATTCAATATTGAAAGCAAGTACAATAGAAGGGAGATTATGTACTCCTCATTATTAAAAGCATAATTTAAAAAATGAATGCAGTAATTCGCTGAATATCTGTTTGTTCAGTTTAATAAAAAAGTTGATAATTATTTGAAAATTGTAATAAAATGAAAAATGAGAGAGTTTGATAATGGATTATTACACTTCATGGCCATATATTTATTTCACATAACTCAAGCTGTTTTATCCTATTGTGTGTAAAAAAAAATCCTAATATCTAGGTACCAACTTTACAATAGTCAGGTGTAGTTAATCAGTTTAATAAACCCCAAAGAAATATGAATTTACTTGTGTGTAATAGGTCTATACTTAGGCCAAAGTGAATGGACATGCTAATGCAAACAATTGCCAAGTAAGCCTTGGATGAAAGCACAAAAGGTCATTTTAGTGGTCTTCCAGTAACTGAAGAACTGAAGAGGGCCTACAAGAAGACTAGACAGGAACTGTTTACAAAGGCAGGTAGTGATAGGAGGAGGGGCATTGTTTTGAAAGTAAAGAGTGGGATTAGATTTGGTATTAGGAACAAATTCTTTCCCATGAGGGTGGCGGAACACTGGAATAGGTTGCTCAGGGATGTAGTTGAGACCCCATGTCTGGAGAAACTCAAGGTCATACTCAATAAACTCTGAACAACCTGATCTAGTGGAGTATATCCCTGTCCACTGCAAGGAGGTGGGATTAGATGACCTTTGGAGGTCCCTTCCAAGACAAATCATTCTATGCCTCTCTGATATTACCCTAATTCTGAATATCAGACTCTGTTACTACGAATAATCATTAAAACATGAGAGGACTGAATCAATATTAGTGTAAAGACATGATACACCAGTAAAACTGATCAAATTATACCTTCATAAGGAGATTACTTGTGTTCAGTGTCCCAGAGGAGTAACTGAAGCATTGCTGAGTGATAACAAAAGAAATTGCTAGTTTGCTGCAGCTTTGAGTCAGACTAGCTCTTTGAATTGGTTGTGGCAATTAATGAGGCAGGAATTATAAAATACACAGTTATTTTTATTTTCAGAAAGCCCCACCCACAACTATATACAAATTAGTTAATTTTTGGGTTCTAATTCATTCAGGAAAATCTTCACAAGGATGCTTATTGACAATATAGCAATTTAGGAAAATCAGAAAAATTGGAAAATGTTTGGCTGCAAAATTGGCTTTGTCCCACTTACAAATAAAAGGCAGCCCAGAGGCCTAGGGAACGTCTGTACTACTCATTGTGGTGGATTAGTGTGACAGTTTGGGTGTTACTAACACAAGTAGGAATTTTGAGACGGTGATATGGGGAAAGGGATAGAGAACATAAAGTGTAGGAACCTAGTTAAATAATTAATTGTGTAAGCACTGATATAAAGCATCATCAATCAGATAAACACAAAGGAAGTAGGTTGAGCTTGAGAGGGTCTTGAAATACTCTCATGGAGAAGAGTATGTATTCAAAGAGGAGACCATTGGAGACTCCAACCAAGAATGTGACCCACAACTGATGCCAGGTGGATGAAAGGTAGAGAGGTCAGACTGAGAAAGATGTCAGGCTTCCACCCAAAGACCTCAAAAGGTGACCACCAGTTGACAATGCATGAAGAGGTAGGACACTATGAAAATGAGTTCCAGGAACTGATTGTAATAACTCCACCAGTTCCTAGAACTAATTGTAATATCCCTACCCCTGTACTGAATATGTATGATTTTGTAGCATAAATATTTTGCCTGAACAAGATGAAAGTGCACATGGGCTTTGGAGGACCACCTCCCCTTGACACCCAGTGTTGATTAAACATGCCTTACCTAATAACACTTTGAGCATAGTGAGGTCTCGTTTTCCATAAGTCAATTCTCTCTTGGCTTCTTTGAAGCAGTGTCTGGAACTGCGAATTGTAATCCAGTAGTAGATCAACTTGGCACAGAATCCAATGCAAGTGAACCTTGCCAAATCCAAAAGGACTGTATACACAGCTTCCACAGGCAGATTGTGAGGCAATGCAGGGAAAAGCCCGACTGCTCCGTGGTGTTCCCGTGAATCGTAGAAGTTTACGACAGAGGCAGGTCCCTGCAGCAGGAAGTCAGGATGTGGCCGTCTGAAAGCAGGGACTGTGTGCTTTCTGGTCACTGTTCTTCCAGAGATTCCTCAAAATCTCCCTCAAGGTCCAACTACACACTGTGTCTTGTTGCCATATATATATGCACTAGGGTGACTTGCTCTTCCCCATTCAAGCCCTTAGGGGTGGGGAGTTGAACTTCCCACTTACTTCTTTCCACATTCCAAATCCCTGGAGCTGGAGGTAGAGGGGAGGAAAACAGTTCTGTGCCCCATTCCAACCTTGGTGATACTGTGTGATACCTCAGGTGGAGCAGGGACCTGTCTGTGCCCTGCCACACCCATTTGCAGCTTTCCTAAAGCTCTGCCCAGAAGCAGTATCTCTCAGTCCATTCCTGTCATGGTTTGAGACACGAATTTCTTCCTTCATTGTGGATAAAGATAAGGCATTAACACAGCAACTGGGGACTTGTGGCAAATAGTACACTAAGAGCCATCGTGAATGAAGCTCACTTCTGCAGGGACATACAGTGTTTCCAGCCTGTACATTCTCCAAGATGAGTCAGAGGAAGAAAATAAAAGAAACAAGGTATCAACTGTTGAAGTCGGGCAGAACAGAGCAGTCTGAAATAAGGAGAGTTCGAAGGGTAACGTTACATTCTTCTGATAAGGAAACACAGCTGCAGGGACGTGGCCTTGGGAAGGCTGGCAGAAAAGCTGCAAAGTTACCTGCTATCTGTAAGCTAGCTGCACGAGGGAGATTGGGGGGGGGAGGGGTTGGTCAGCTCTGCCTCTATGCATGTGGACAGCCCATATTTCTGCTATGTAACCTATCAGAATTATATATGTTGTATTAGCCACTATGTATGCATCACTCTTAGCTTAAATGGCATTGACCATATGCATCATATTGATGTGAAACGATGTCATGCTGGTTCCCTGCATGGATTCTGAAGAGAGACAAACACGACAGTCAATCTTCTGAAACTTTGAAGCTGACATTAATGCCATCTCCCAGTACAAGCTCTGATAGGTAAATCTGAAACTCTACCAGAGTTCAGACTGAAAGGCTCAACAGAATCTTTCTAACTTTGGCCATCTTCAGCAGGTTGCATATTGAAGCAATGCAAATGACAACCTTTGCCTAAATGGGTTAAGGAGTCAGTTCAGGTAGAGATGGTATCCTTGATCTATGTGTCATTGTGCTAGTTTGAGGTTAATTGGAATATTTTAGTGTTCTGAAAAGGTGCAAAGGAAACAATGGTGATGTTTACTTCACTCACAGGTTCGCAGAGACACATAAAAACACAAACACAAATATAGATAAGACAGAGTTGCTATATCTGTCAGAGCTAGTGTCAGTGTTTTTTCCCTGGGTTTCTGTGTAACTCAACTAGTCATTCTGCTTCTTTATCAACAGTCCTGGCTCACTGGAGAGGTCCCTGAAGACTGGAAGCTAGCCAATGTGATACCCATCCACAAGAAGGGTCGAACGGAGGAGACACAGAACTATAGACCTGTCAGCCTGACATCAGTGCCAGGCAAGGTCATGGAAAAGGTCATCTTGAGTGCCATCACAAAGCACCTACAGGACAGCCAAGGGATCAGGCCCAGACAGCATGGGTTTAGGAAGGGCAGGTCCTGCCTGACCAACGTGATCTCCTTTTATGATCAGGTTACCCGCCAGGTGAATGTGGGGAAGGCTGTGGATGTAGTCTACCTGGACTTCAGCAAAGCCTTTGACACTGTCTGCCACAACAAGCTCCTGGCTAA
>WAAF01010944.1:22509-45955 GCA_013400475.1 Tricholaema leucomelas | reverse complement strand
CATACACACTCTCACACATATATACACATACACACTCACACACTCATACATAAACACATGCACACACATATACACACACATGCACACACACATATACACACACATGCACACACACATATACACACATGCACACACACATACACATACATGCACACACACATATAGACACATTTATACTCATACACACTCTCACACATATATACACATACACACTCTCACACATATATACACATACACACTCACACACTCATACATAAACACATGCACACACATATACACACACACACCCCCACACACCCCCCCTATATATAATATTCTCTATAAAATTGTATATGTGTGTGTTTATATATTTTAAATATATATGCTAGATACTTCTGTGGGAATCAAGAGAGTTTAAACTTTGGCCAGCGAAGGAGTTTACATCCAACTACAGTATTTTTCAAGATCTATGTCTCCAGGGTAAAAGATTCAAAACCTTAAAATAATTACTAAGCCTTGTAGCCAAAAAGGGGAAAAAAAACACCCTATAATCAGGCTTCTGCAGTGGGAGTTTGACCTATCAGGATTGTATCAGGCTTAGATTTTCACACTGGCCATGGACATGCTATAGCATGCTGCAGAGGATTCTTTATCTAACAGTGACACCTGACAGTGTTAAATTACAGAATAATTTTCAAGTCCAGCTGCTGCAAAAACTGCCTCCACTTGGTTTAGTCACAGTTCACAAGCAGGAGCAATTTCACCATTTTTTACTTTCAGTGACATCTTCTTTTACTTGTATTTATTTATTTATTTAAAGATCTGTCTCCTGGAGTTTTTGTCCTCTGCTGTTGCTAGAAGACACACGTTAAATGTCAAAGCCTATCAGGAAGGAAAATGTTCCTGTGGGAAGGTGAATCGGCTCATGATAATCACTACAGGAATGACATGAAGAAAGTCTTCACACTTACAGGAGCTAAATCTGGGACTGCTGACAATGCAAATAGTTCCAGTGTTCAACTTTCAGTCAAAATATAATGGGGCTGATGGTGCAAGCAAAGACAAGAGCATGAGCAAATGGTGTGGAGGAGCCAATCCAAGCCCACAAAAAAGGTGCAGAAAGCAGGCTGACTTTAACAAAAAATTAATAAACCAGCTAAGGATGCTCATAAGGAATGAAATGAGGACTCCTTTTAAATAGAAGTTATTGTTCCTTATGGGGAGGGTTAAAACAATAACTATGTCCTAACAGGAACTCAGGGTTTTCCAAAGATGGATGAACCTATGCAGAGAATCATATCATAGACTCATAGAATCAACCAGGTCGGAAGAGACCTCCAAGATCATCATAGAACCATAGAATGGTTTAGGTTGGAAGAGACCTCAAGGATCATCCAGCTCCAACCCCCCACCATAGGCAGGGACACCTCCCACTAGAGCAGGTTGCTCAAGGTCTCATCCAGCCTGGCCTTAAACACCTAAACACCTTCAGGGATGAAGAATCCACAACCTCCCTGGGCAACCCGTTCCAGTGTCTCACCACCCTCACTGTAAAGAACTTCCTCCTAACATCCAGTCTAAATCTCCCCTCTGCCAGTTTAAACCCATTCCCCCTCGTCCTGACATTACCAGACCTTGTCAATAGTCCCTCCCCAGCCTTCCTGTAGGCTCCCTTCAGATACTGCAAAGCCACTCTAAGGTCTCCTCGAAGCCTTCTCTTCTCCAGGCTGCAGAGCCCCAACTCTCTCAGCCTGTCCTCATAGCAGAGGTGCTGCAGCCCTCTGAGCATCTTTGTGGCTCTCCTCTGGACTCGCTCCAGCAGTTCCATGTCCTTCCAGTGCAACCTAGCACCCAGCCCTAGCCAATCAACTAGACCATGGCACTAAGTGCCTCATCCAGGCTTTGCTTGAACACCTCCAGGGATGACAACTCCACCACCTCCCTGGGCAGCCCATTCCAATGCCAATCACTCTCTGGCAACAACTTCCTCCTAACATCCAGCCTAGACCTCCCCCGGCGCAACCAGAGAGAGTCTTATGGGAAAAGTTTTGAGTTAAGCATAATAATGTCACTGAATTGAACCTTTTTTTTTTCCATAGACCTGACAATTTGTTCTCCAACCATTGTTCAAAAATCTACTGCTCTTCAGTTCTGCACAAACTGAAGCAGAGACAAAACTCTGTTCCCACAATTAAGTCGTGTTATATTTATAATGACCAGCTTTACTAAAGAATCTGGAAGAGTCATGTAGTTGGTTTTCCTCTAGCCTTTAATGAAGGGTTTTTGGAATAGAGTCAACCAGGTTGGAAGAGACCTCCAAGATCATCCAGCCCAACCTATCACCTAGCCCTATCCAGTCAACTAGACCATGGCACTGCAGTAGATTTTGGAATAGAAATTCCTGTTTGAGTTCATTATTAAGTAATTGCTTTCTAGTGGACTAGACTGGTTACAGTGTTTGACTATATTGGTTACTCTACATTGAATAAACACTGGATTTAAAAGACTAGATATTTTAGCACTATCAGAAAGTATTTGATCATGGAAACAAGTATCTCCAATACAAAACAGTGTTATATTTCACATGAGATAGTGTAGCACAGAGAAATTCAAAGACTGATCAAATTCTGAATAGTATTACTAAGTCCTACTTGATGCAGCTTAGCAAGTTGAAGATCAATATCCAATAATCAGGAACAGTGTGGCCAGCAGGACAAGGGAGGTTATTCTTCCCCTGTACTCAACACTGGTCAGGCCACACCTTGAGTGCTGTGTCCAGTTCTGGGCCACTCAATTCAAGACAGGTGTTGAGATACTGGAACGTGTCCACAGAAGGGCAACAAAGCTGGTGAGGGGCTTGGAGCACAGCCCTGTAAGGAGAGGCTGAGGGAGCTGGGAGTGTTTAGCCTGGAGAAGAGGAGGCTCAGGGCTGACCTCATTGCTGTCTACAACTACCTGAAGGAAGGCTGTAGCCAGGTGGGGGTTGGTCTCTTCTGCCAGGCAACCAGCAACAGAACAAGGGGACACAGTCTCAAGTTGTGCCCAGGGGAGGTCTAAGTTGGATGTTAGGAGGAAGTTCTTCCCAGAGGGAGTGGTTTGCCTTGGAATGGGCTGCCCAGGGAGGTGGTGGAGTCACCATCCCTGGAGGTGTTGAAGAAAAGCCTGTGTGAGGCACTTAGTGCCATGGTCTAGTTGACTGGCTAAGGCTGGGTGATAGGTTGGACTGGACGATCTTGGAGGTCTCTTCCAAGCTGGTTGATTTTATCCTATGATTCTATTCTATGAAATCTAGCTGCATCTTCTAGTGACCAGCTAATCCCTTGCTTAAAACCTAGACATAATACATACTGAGCACATTAACCTGGCCAGATGCTGTAGTTTGCACTCACAGGGACAACTGCAAGGATTTGCAGCCTCCAGATATGGAATGTGACAGCAGCAAAGCAGCATGCTGCAGGCTGTTCACCTTCCTGCTTTCCTCTCTGAACTTAAGAGGTTTAAAGGGCTACTATACATTTTACAGCCTTCCATCATTCCAGAGGCATGGGCTGCTACAGGTTGAGCCTCTACAAGACTGAGAGGTGGTCTGGAACCTGCCCCCAGGTCTCCCTGGCTCCTTCTGGGAGGTGGCCTGGAACCTGATCCAGGTGCAAAGGTTAGCCCACTCCCACTGCCTCCTTCCCTCATACCTCTGTCAGCTCCCTTACCTTAAATGCCCTTTATTTATTGTCACAGCTATTTTTAAGCCCTAGACTCGAACAGCAGCATAGTAAACATCAGTGTTCTCAAGGCTAGGACTCAGATAATATTGCAGACCATTCACCAGGTGGAGCTTTCAGGCTGTGAGAGCTCTGGCACATGGTACTGCATGAGGCCAGCTATTTGACATGTCTTCCACTGAAATAAAAGAAACATCAGTTTGAGTCTCTGCCTTAAAGACACAAAAGGAACTTTCTGGCTGAATATAAAGTCTACACATGACCCTGACCTCAAAAACCCCTCCCAATCTGATTGAGAATCCATTAGCTGAGTGTCAATGTGTGGAAGTCCACACCTAGACTAATTCCCAGAGTTCACATAGTGCACAGGCAGCACACAACACTGATGAGAAATCTCTGGCTGCCACAGCTAAAGATCCTACGAGACCTCTGCTATTTTGAGCAAGCAGCAGGACAGAGGGAAATTTTAGTCACTGAACTCAAGCTGTGGCCTGACATCACTTCATCCACTGCCACCAAAGCAGGCTAAGCAAGCTGAATTCATCTATTTGCCACCATGACCTTTTTT
Source organism: Tricholaema leucomelas (assembly GCA_013400475.1). NCBI lineage: Eukaryota > Metazoa > Chordata > Aves > Piciformes > Lybiidae > Tricholaema lacrymosa > Tricholaema leucomelas. Next base: position 41,689 of record WAAF01010944.1, on the reverse strand, counting down.
TTTCCAGGCTGGTGATCAAGGTCATGGTCCATCCACAGAACACTCACCAGATGTGCACTGCTCTCCGTGAGACATCCTAATTTTTAGTCTTTGGGCAGTGACCACTAGTGGCTTATTAACAATTATGTATTATATGAGGATTTCTGTTATTCACAACTCCTACAAACTGCCCTTTCACAATATAGTAATATATATGGCTTAGGAAACTGACCTGTAAAGAATATTTAATAGCTGTGTGGGAGCTAAAAAGCAATTATCTCCACGACTATTTAGATATACCTAAGTAATTCTTAGCATTTATAGTGCTCTTGGTGCTCTGGTATAGCAAATCATGGCTAAGCTATGCCCACAGTTTTGTGGTGCAAATGCAAATGCATGTCTGTGGATGGAAATACCAGACAAAATTAGGTACAACTGCATGTGTGTGGATAGAAATACCAGACAAAATCAGGTGCAAATGCATGTGTATGGATAGAAATACCAGACAAAATTAGGTACAAATGCAACTGCATGTGTGTGGGTAGAAATACCAAACAAAATTAGGTACAAATGCATGTGTGTGGATAGAAATACCAGACAAAATTAGGTACAACTGCATGTGTGTGGATAGAAATACCAGACAAAATTAGGTACAAATGCATGTGTGTGGATAGAAATACCAGACAAAATTAGGTACAAATGCAACTGCATGTGTGTGGGTAGAAATACCAGACAAAATTAGGTGCAAATGCATGTGTGTGGATAGAAATACCAGACAAAATTAGGTACAAATGCATGTGTGTGGATAGAAGTACTAGACAAAATTAAATGGATGCCTTATTATTTTCAAGCTCATACCTGCAAAGTTACTGGCTGCTGTTGTTTTCGATGATCTAATTGCAAACCCTTGAGGGATATGGAAGGAGAGCAAAGCATTTGAGAAAATGGAGCCTAGAGAATCATAGAATCAGTCAGGGTTGGAAGGGACCACAAGGATCAACAAGTTCCAACCCCCCTGCCATGGGCAGGGACACCCTACCCTAGATCAGGCTGGACACAGCCTCATCCAGCCTGGCCTTAAACACCTCCAGGGATGGGGCCTCAACCACTTCCCTGGGCAACCCATTCCAGGCTCTCACCACTCTCATGCTGAACAATTTCCTCCTCACCTGCAGCCTGAACCTACCCAGCTCCAGCTTTGCTCCATTCCCCCTAGTCCTGTCACTCTCTGATAGCCTAAGAAGTCCCTCTCCACCTTTTTTCTAGGCCCCTTTCAGATACTGGAAGACCACAAGAAGGTCACCTGGGAGCTTTCTCTTCTCCAGACTGAACAGCCCCAACTCTTTCAGTCTGTCCTCATAGCAGAGGTGCTGCAGATCTCTGAGCATCCTCCTGGCCCTTCTCTGGACATGCCCCAGCACATCCACTGCTAGTCAGGATTATATCAGGCTGCAGAAGAGAGGCCCAGCAGGTCTGAAATACTCAGGTTAGCAACCATCAGAAAGGATAGAAATCATAATAAATGATAAAAGTACAATGGAAAGAAGCATCCCAGGAGAAAAAGGTAACTGCCATGTAACTGACCCATGCTAGGAAACAAAGCTATTTTATGCATTGCTGATAGAATAACCAAGAAAGCCACCACTGCACTACCTTTACAGCCTCCATACTCAGCAGGACCTAACTTGGCTGCTGCATGGAAGTGGAAAATGAGTCCTACTTCTACAAAAATCTGTCTGTCCTTAATGTTAATATGCAATTTCTGAGCTATTTTGTTGGGGGTTAGTGATTCTCGTGTTCTTCACAGAACTTCAGGCATGCCTGGGGACAAATTCCATACAAGTAATAAAGATAATCTCAGGTGGTTTGAAGTCAAGCAGAGGGAAAAGAAATAATGACATTTTATACATTGAGTTAGAGCAGCACTAGAAAAAGCAGCATCAAGGAAAAGGATGTATTTAGTTTGTAAAATGTTACTCAGGGTAAAACAAGAGAAATCTTCTTCCTTATGCACTAAACCTGTGCAGAACCACAGAATTTCTTAGACTGGAAAAGACCTTCAAGATCATCAAGTCCAATCATTAGTCTCACACTGACAAGTTCTTGACTAAACCAAATCCCTCAGCACAACATCTAATCACTAGGAATCGCTGTGGTTGGAAAGGACCACCAGGATCAGCCAGTCCAACCTTCATCCCATCATCCTTCATCACTACACCAGAGCCTCAAGCACCACAACCTCTCTCCTTTTAAACACCTCCAGGCATGGTGACTCCACCACCTCCCTGAGCAGCCTGTTCCAGTGCCTGATCACCTGCTCAGGAAAGAACTTCCTCCCAACATCCAACCTAAACCTCCCCTGAAGCAGCTTAAGGCCATTTCCTCTTGTCCTATCATTAATAATTGGGGAGAAGAGACCAGCTCCAGCCTCACTACAACCTCCTTTTAGGTAGCTGTAGAGGGCAGTAAGGTCCACTCTCAGCCTCCTCTTCTGCAGACTAAACAAGCCAAGCTCCCTCAGCCGCTCCTCATAGGTCACATTTGTCAGACCTCTCCCCAGCTTCGTTGCCCTTCTCTGCACCCACTTCAGCACCTCAATGTCTCTCCTATACTGTGGTGACCAAAACTGGACACAGTAGTCGAGATGTGGTCTCAGGAGTGCTGAGCACAGGGCCATGATCACCTCCCTACTCCTGCTGGTCACACCGTTTCTGACACAGGCCAGGATGCTGTTGGCCTTCTTGGCCACCTGGGCATGCTGCTGGCTCCTGTTCAGCCAGCTCTCCAGCAACACCCCCAGGTCCTTTTCCACCAGGCAGCTCTGCAGCCACTCCTTCCCCAGCCTGTAGAGCTGCTGGAGGTTGCTGTGGCCAAAGTGCATGAGCCAGCACTTGGCCTTAATAAACCTCATGCAATTGCAGCTTGATTCCTCCCAGCATATCGATCACAGCTTAAGATTTTCCCAGATTTAGATCAAGAAGGGATACACCTGTTCAGCGTTCTGCATTCCAAGACACAGCAAAGCCACTGCCAGCTAAAATGCCACAAATAGATTTAACTACCTGTACTCTGGGTAGAGCTATGGATGGATTGAATTTCTTCCAAACTTCAGGAATCAGCACTGAAACTTTGCAGCTCCTAAGCAAGTCGCTTCCACAATAATAGAACTTTAAAACCCTGTGGAAGGATATGCTCGAAATTGCCTGTTCAAAGAAATTTATGATTTTATTATAGCTGCATATTGACTATTCCTACAATAACCTGAAGGCAGAACCAAACAGTTTATTTATTCAAACTGCAAATGAAATTGGGCAAGAAAAGTAATTAGCAAGCAACAAAAAAATAATGGAAAAGCACCATAAAAGCAGTTGTGAATTTATGTGGGCTGTCAGATAGTTAGAAAAATAACAGCTTGAAGTAAAAAAAGGGCTGACTTTTTACACACACAACACAGGAGATACAGATTAAGCATTAAGCTGGTTTTGAACAAGCTCAGAATCTATAGGGCATTCTGCACACTGCCCAGCCTCTTCTGCTTCTGAATGGAATGATTTGCTGATCGATACCTGCCTGAACATGAGCCAGCAGTGTGCCCAGGTGGCCAAGAGAGCCAGTGGCAACCTGGCCTGCATCAGGAATGGTGTGGCCAGCAGGAGCAGGGAGGTCATTCTGCCCCTGTACTCTGCACTGGTTAGACTGCACCTTGAGTACTGTGTCCAGTTCTGGGCCCCCCAGTTTAAGAGGGACATTGAGATGCTTGAACGTGTCCAGAGAAGGGCAACGAGGCTGGTGAGAGGCCTCGAGCACAGCCCTACGAGGAGAGGCTGAGGGAGCTGGGATTGTTTAGCCTGGAGAAGAGGAGGCTCAGGGGAGACCTTATTGCTGTCTACAACTACCTGAGGGGTGGTTGTGGCCAGGGGGAGGTTGCTCTCTTCTCTCAGGTGGCCAGCACCAGAACGAGAGGACACAGCCTTAAGCTGCGCCAGGGGAAGTTTAGGCTTGAGGTGAGGAGAAAGTTCTTCACTGAGAGAGTCATTGGACACTGGAATGGGCTGCCCAGGGAGGTGGTGGAGTCGCCGTCCCTGGAGCTGTTCAAGGCAGGATTGGACGTGGCACTTGGTGCCATGGTCTAGCCTTGAGCTCTGTGGTAACGGCTTGGATTTGATGATCTATGAGGTCTCTTCCAACCTTGGTGATACTGTGAGACTGTGAAACTGTGAAATGTCCATTTCATTCAGATGTAGTCTTCCAGGCATCCATGGGGATAAACTTAACCCTGTATTTTACTGGTATTGGTTTCTAAAAGAAATTAATTTTCAGGAGTGCAGATTCTCCCCCAAGGTCCTTCACCATGTTTATTTCTCTGTGTATGTATGAATATGAAATTGGCTATGTTTCTTGTCTCTTTCATGAAGAACTATGCAGCTTTCCATGGGCTAAGGGTTCTGATCTGCTTTTTCTCCCTTCTTTAGTCATAGAATTATAGAATGGTTTAGGTTGGAAAGGATCCCCACCTGGAGTACTGTGTACAGTTCTGGAGCCCCCAGCACAAGAAGGGCATGTAGCAAGTCCAGGGAAAGGCCATGAAGATGATCAGAGGGCAATGAAGGTGGTGAGAAGCCTGGAACACAGCCCTGTGAGGAGAGGCTGAGGGAGATGGGGTGTTGATTAGCCTGGAGGAGGCTCAGGGGTGACCTCATTGCTGCCTACAACTACCTGGAGGGAGGCTGCAGGCAGGTGGGGGTTGGTCTCTTCTGCCAGGCAACCAGCAACAGAACAAGGGGACACAGTCTCAAGCTGTGCCAGGGGAGGTCTGGGCTGGATGTTAGGAGGAAGTTGTTGGCAGAGAGAGTGATTGGCATTGGAATGGGCTGCCCAGGGAGGTGGTGGAGTCACCATCCCTGGGGGTGTTCAGGAAGAGACTGGATGCATCAGTGCCATGGTCTGGTTGATTGGATAGGGCTGGGTGCTAGGTTGGCCTGGATGAGCTTGGAGGTCTCTTCCAACCTGGTCGATTCTATGATAACCTACCACCACCAAACTGCACCTTTGCCTTTCTTCTTCCAACAGTAAGCAGCACAGATAATTGTCTGTTAACTGCTTGATAAATGTCATTCTGCAATGTTATAAAGCAGTTGGTGTTTGTCAAGGATATCTCAAAGGGTAGGTGATAATTTACTTCAAAGTTCAAAAAGTAAATGGATATTTAACTGGGGCTCATTGAGATTCTCTGACTGGAAGAGCTAACAGCAGCCCTATCAGACAGCTTTTTGTTAGTCCACAGGAAAGTGTTAATTTTAATCACCCTTCGTGTGGCCATTGGGAAGCATTTGCTGCTAAGAGAGAGTGATTTGCATTGGAATGGGCTGCCCAGGGAGGTGGTGGAGTCACCGTCCCTGGAGGTGTTCAAGCGAAGCCTGGATGAGGCACTTAGTGCCATGGTCTGGTTGATTAGCTAGGGCTGGGTGCTAGGTTGGACTGGATGATGTCGGAGGTCTCTTCCAACCTGGTTGTTTCCATTCCATTCCATTCCATTCCATTCCATTCCATTCTATTCTAATTTTCTGTTACCTGCTAACATTTAGTTTACAGTTCTGCCAGTGAGGTTTTTTAAAGGACCTGAGCAGTTATTAGCCAATTCCTGAAGTGGTAAATCAAGACATAGGAGCTACACCAGGGTATGCATGGCAGGAAAAGAATTATTAGTCAGACCAGCCTCAAACAGTTTGTGAGTGACAGCAGTTTAATAAACTACCTTCAGATGAGTTTATTTGAATTGCATGAATATGCTCAGCTAGTTTTGCTGACTGATAACTTCAGAGGGCAACAGGTTTTCAAAACAAGGGTTAAGACAGGAATTAAGTTCAGAAATGTTGAAAGGAAAGGAAAAAAAAGAAAGTGCAGGTTGATTTAGGAGCAAATTCTGACATCTGTAGTCCAATTTAGCATTTGGAATCAGGCTGTTAAAAACATTAAGAAGTCTCTAACTGGTGATAATGCACACAATGAAGCCACCTCCAAGAATTATGCTTCTGAATAAGTACCAATTATATGATTAGAACCTCACAGTGAACTTATTTAATGCCAATGTCATAGCTTTATTCTGAACACAACTGAGTTTGCCTTCCTTTATTTATTTAATTCTATACCACCCTGCATTTTCAATGCATACTGGAGACAGAATATGCCATTATCAAATTAAAAACTGCATAATTGCCTCAGGATAAGATACACAAATTATGACACCTCCTTTTTTTTCCTCCAAAAGTATCTATTTGAACACTATTTTAAACTATGTTATAATGTGCATTCCCAGTAGAATCTGATTGGCTAATCTTCTACTGTGTCTTTTGGTAGAAGATTAGAAACCATTTCTGAAATGCTTTGGTTTGTTGTTCCTGAGCTTGCAGGGATTTGAAGGCAAACCAATGTTGTCCTATCCTATCAATCAATGTATCCCAACACAGTGGCCTAATAGCTTCCTTTCTTTGACTGGCAAGCAGGGCTCTCAGGGAGCTGTCTTTTGTGTAAATCCATAATGCTCCTCAGTGTGCACTGTTTTGGAGCTGTCCTGCTCAGGTTTTGTCTTGTATAACCCTCAAAATATGGTACAGAAAAGATCACTCCCCAAGAAAACCAATTAATGAATGACAACAAGAATATGAGCCAGCAGTGCATGCCTGCAGCCCCTAACACCAGCTGCATCCTTGGCTGCAGGAAGAAAGTCAGAATCAACCAGGTTAGAAGAGACCTTCAAGATCATCCACTCCAACCTACCGCCCAGTCCTAGACAAGCAACCAGACCATGGCACTAAGTGCCTCATCCAGGCTTTGCTTCAACACCTGCAGGGATGGCAACTCCACCACCTCCCTGGGCAGCCCATTCCAATGCCAATCACTCTCTCTGGCAACAACTTCCTCCTAACATCCAGCCTAGACCTCCCCCGGCACAACTTGAGACTCTGTCCCCTTGTTCTGTTGCTGCTTGCCTGGGAGAAGAGACCAACCCCCACCATCCCTGGAGGTGTTCAGGAAAAGCCTGGATGAGGCACTTAGTGCCATGGTCTAGCTGACTGGATAGGGTTGGGTGCTAGGTTGGACTGGATGATCTTGGAGGTCTCTTCCAACCTGGTTGATTCTATTCCATTCTATTCTAACAAAAAGACTCAGCTGGAAGCTACAAAAGTAGTCAAGTTAAAGGCATGAAAATAGTGGCAGATGAAACAAGGAGAAAAGTATCCAAAGTTGAATGAATTTTCAAAGGAAAGAGAGAAAGTCATTAAGGTAGAATTAAAATCAGTGGCAAAAGAATAGTCTGAATAAAAGAGATTTAATCATAAGGTTGATTGAGATGTCTGTGAAAGTTGATAATGGGTGGCAATAAGATTTATAAGTAAATTAGGTATAATAAAAAGGTGTTAATTTTTAATGAGATGAGCTCTCATTAGAGGCTGAAAAGAAATCCAGGCTTTCAAAGTTCTACATTTCATTTATGAAGGTTTCAGAATTTGGTTTGTGTCTCTCTCACTTGACAAGACTTTTTTTTTTTTGGTGCTTTCAGAGGTCTGTTGGCTCTGGGAGTTCATGAAGGAATCCTAAAAGGCATTCCCTGCTGGTTTCTGCTGACTGTGGACGGTTTCACAAATATCATTTCAGTTCCTAAAGAGCATAGAATGGTTTAGGTGGGAAGAGAAGACCTCAAAGATTATCCATTTCCTACTCCGTGCCATAGGCAGGGACACCTCGCACTAGAACAGGTTGCTCAAGGCATCATCCAACCTGGTCTTGAACACCTCTAGAGAGGTTCCAACCTCCCTGGGAAACCTGTTCCAGTGTCTCACCACCCTCACTGCAAAGAACCCTTTCCTAACAGCTAGTTTCAATCTCCCCTCTGCCAGTTTAAACCCATTACTCCTCATCCTGTCATTACCAGACCTTGTCAATAGTCCCTCCCCAGCCTTTCTGTAGGTCCCCTTCAGATACTGGAAGGCCACTATAAGGTGTCCTCAAAACCTTCTCTTCTCCAGAACCCCAACTCTTGTAAGTTGTCCTCACAGCAGAGCTGCTCCAGTCCTCTGGAGGGAGGTGGTGGAGTCACCATCCCTGGGGGTGTTCAGGAAAAGCCTGGATGAGGCACTTAGTGCCATGGTCTGGTTGACTGGATAGGGCTGGGTGCTAGGTTGGACTGGATGATCTTGGAGGTATCTTCCAACCTGATTGATTCTATTCTATTCTATTCTATTCTATTCTATTCTATTCTATTCTATTCTATTCTATTCTATTCTATTCTATTCTATTATTCTGGTCATCTTTGTGGCCCTTCTCTGGGCTCACTCTAACAACTCAATGTCCTTCTTGTGTTGGGTGCTCCAGATCTGCACACAGTATTCCAGGTCTAGATCATGTAGATCATTTCCAGCTCGCGTAGGTATTTCCTACATTTGGACAGTATATGTTTCCTTCTAGCTACAGCACTGTCAGTCTACTGCTGACTTAGATCCACATAGGAATTTTAGCTTTCTTTTAAAGAAAAGGGAGAGGAAAGTAAAAAAAAAAAAGTGCCCATATAAGTCTCAGGACAGGATTCAGACATGCAAATCATAGAATCATAGAATCAACCAGGTTGAAAGAGACAGTATCACACAGTATNTCCCAGCTCCCTCAGCCTCTCCTCATAGGGCTGTGCTCGAGGCCTCTCACCAGCCTCATTGCCCTTCTCTGCACACATTCAAGCATCTCAATGTCCGAGATCATCCAGTCCAACCTAGCACCCAGCCCTGTCCAATAAGACCTGTTGGCTAACTGCTTAGCTTCAAGTGCAGCATAAGAGAGAAGGTATTGCTCTTTGTTCAGCTTTCATTGCACCGCAGGCAGCACTGCCTTCTCTCAGAAACATGCTGGCACCACAGGTGATATTCCTGCTGGATCCCAGAAAAGTAGAGGCATCTTCCTGCAACCTAGAGTCAGGCTTCTGCTTCTGTGAGAGGATTGGAAAATAAAACACCATCTTGGTGACACTTCCTGCAGGACAGGAAACTGTCCTGTTCCAGATGATGGTTTGCAAAACACTTCAAAACTGTTGCATGATCCATCACAGAGCTAGAAGCTGCCATTTACAATAGCACAACCTACAGCCAAAGACAGTGCTCACACTTGCCAAGAGTATGAATCTCTCCTGTGAATCCCACTCTATAGCAAAAGCAACACACACACACAATAAATGAGTTACAGCTTAGAATCGTAGAATCAATCAGGTTGGAAGAGACCTCCAAGCTCATCCAGTCCAACCTAGCACCCAGCCCTATCCAGTCAACCAGCCCATGGCACTAAGTGCCTCATCCAGGCTTTTCCCAAACACCTCCAGGGACGGTGACTCCACCACCACCTAAAGATGTTATTAATGAGCTGAGCTTTAGTAAGTGACATTAAGCTCTTTGTGTTGTCAGTCTGTCTTTTTCAGCTTCATACTTCAATTCTTAACAAACAAATAGAAGTTAGCAGGATAGATTGGTACTCACAGCAGTACAGAACTCCTCATGAGGAGTGGTGTCTTTGGAATCCTTTTGTGTTCATCTCCACTTGGGAGAGAGAAGGGTCTAGAAGAGCTTTCTTCTCACATGCTGTAGCAAAAACACTGCTGGAAGGGACAAAGTCAACAGCTCCAAAACAGTAGGTTACCATTCTGAAAGGAAAATGGGATTTCCAGTGTAAGCAATTCATATACATGTGTGACAGATTATGCCAAATTAATAGTCTGTATTAATTTTGATATCCAGCTGAGGATTGTTAATAGCTATGAAAACTGTTTATTAACATTAAATCTGACCAGAAAACTCATTCATGAGGCTCAAAAATGCACAGGTTGGATACTTATACAGACAGGGAACAGGCAAAACTAGAGCACTTATTTCTTAAAGTGGCAAATGCAAGCATTATACTGCAAGAGAAGATTCTTGCAGTTAATTATACCACTTGCAGTTAATTATACCTCATCTTCACTAGATGGACACAGGATGCTTCTCTCTGCTTATGGCAGGGAGGCAGCCAGGCTGGATGGGCAAGGAGCTGCTGAAGGAATTAAAGATAAAAAAGAGAGTATATTGCCTTTGAAAAAAAGGGGAGGTGTCCTAGGAAAAGTTCAGGGATGTTGCTAGGTCTTGTAGAAAAAAAATTAGAGAGGCAAAAGCCCATTTAGAACTTAGGCTGGGCATGGCTGTTAAGGAGAACAAAAAATGTAATGGCAAGAGAAGGGGCAAGGACAACCTCCAGTCCTTATTAGATAGAGAGGGGAATATAGTGACAAAGGATGAGGAAAAGGCAGGGGTGCTTAACACCTTCTTTGCCTCAATCTTCTATAGTGGGACAGGTTGTCTCTGGGACAACTGGACTCCTGAAGTGGCAGATGGAGTCAGCGCCCAGTATAGCCCCCCTGTAATCCATGAGGAAGAAGTAAGGGACCTGCTGAGCCACTTGGATCCTCACAAGTCCATTGGACCGGATAGGATCCATCCTAGGGTGCTGAGAGAGCTGGCAGATGCTAAGCTACATGACTCATTCTGCATGAGGTGTGGATGTGCAGTAAGACTGTGAAGAGAACAAGTGCCCAACAGCAAAGACGACCTTTATTACAGCCCTTTAAGGGCTCACACAAGGTCACAGAGCAAAGCCTAAGTAATGCAGTGTCTTATTTTCTCTTGTTCTTGTACAGTGAATACTACTGTCCCCTCTATATTAATCTTATTGATTTTTGTAATGGTATGCAGAGCAAAGTGATTCCCAGATGTTCACTCTGTCACAGTGACTAATCATTTTCCCCCTTCTGTGGCTTCTACACCTTGAGGAAACAGTTGCATCAATGATGCTTTCCATTAAAGTATCCTGCAGATGTCAAGAGATATGCATTAATGACCAGATGAACCTTACAAATACCAAAATGCTGTCTCAATACTAGATAAAACCAGTAAAGAACAAGGAGGAGCATACATTTGTCTATTTTAAGTACTTCCCTGAAGCTATATCAACAACACATATTAGTGTTATTCTCTCAAGTTCTTGATCACATTGGGTGATTCTGTGCTCCACAACCTCCCTGGGAAACTTGTTTCAGTGTCTCACCACCCTCACTGCAAAGAACCCTTTCCTAACAGCTAGTTTCAATCTCCCCTCTGCCAGTTTAAACCCATTCCCCCTCATCCTGTCATTACAAGACCTTGTCAATAGTCCCTCCCCAGCCTTCCTGTAGGCCCCCTTCAGATATTGGAAGGCCACTATAAGGTCTCCTCAAAGCCTTCCCTTCTCCAGGCTGCAGAGCCTCAACTTTTGGAACTTGTCCTCACAGCAGAGCTACTCCAATCCTCTGGCCATCTTTGTGGCCCTTCTCTGGGCTCACTCTAACAACTCAATGTCCTTCTTGTGTTGGGTGCTCCAGATCTGGAGCAGCCACAACCTCCCCAGGTAATCTGTTCCAGTGTCTCACCACCCTCACTGGAAAGAAACCTTTCCTAACAGCTAGTTTGAATCTCTCCTCTGCCAGTTTAAACTTATTACCCTTCATCCTGTCATTACAAGAGCTTGTCAATAGTCCCTCCCCAGCCTTCCTGTAGGTCCCCTTCTGATACTGAAAGGCCACTATAAGGTCTTGTTGAAGCCTCCTCTTCTGCAGGCTGAAGAGCCCCAGCTCTTGTAGCCTGTTCTCATAGCAGAGGTGCTCCAGCCCTCTGAACATCTTTTATTCCCGGATACTTAAAGAATTGGCCAAAGCNGGAAAGGAAAGGAAGGGAGAAAGATGAAAGTAAAATAATTGGCAAGACAGCTTCAGATCCACTGACATTTCTGCCACAAATTATCCACCTACTTGATAGTTGAACAGGAAAACTTGCAGACAATATAGATACATCAACACCACAAAAACTTAAACCAGTTTAATTTCCTTTTCAAACAGGTCAGTGGATCTTCTGCAGTTAAGAGACAAGAAGCAAACCCTGCTAAACACTGACTTTGGGCAAGTTATGAGCCCATCTTACTCGCCATTCTCATCAGCACGTGGCTAGCACGCTGGCCAACTAAAGCAGCAAAAAGACCCAGGTGTGAAAACTGACTGGATTACCATAGCCCACACCTGGCTCTCCATAGATTGTTGTGAAAAACAGAGGCTTACCTGCCAGAAATCCTCCTGGGTTAGGTTTTGTTCCATTAGCAACACTTAGCTAAGTGTATACTTTGCACTTTGGGTTGGAAGAAAGCTGAGCAGGTCACGAAGCTGGAAAGGACTGCAAGTGTGTGGAAGAATCTCAAACTATCTCTGCAAACTACAGGCTTGCATAAACTGGGCTGAAAAAATAGGGTAAGTGTAGGCCATGACAGATGAGGAAGAACATCAGCTCCACAAGTAAATCACTGCATAGGAATTCTTAGAGTGCCTGTAAGGAGAAAGGATGAGCACTCATGAGATTCTTGTTCACCATTTTCAAGCCATAACAGCTTGGCATATGCTCTCTAGCAGCTAGGTATGGAGTTTTGCATGGAAAGGAAAAAAAAAGAGAGGAAAAGGCCCTTTATTACAACTATAAATGATAATTTAATAGCTTCTGTATTAAATTATTCATGTCTTAGATTAAAACAAATTACATTCTTTCCTGTTCATTGTCAGTCACTGCCAAATTGAATAGAATAGAATCAACCAGGTTGGAAGAGACCTCCAAGATCATCCAGTCCAACCTAGCACCCAGCCCTAGCCTAGTGCCCCTCCAGTCCCTAGTGACTGTCTTTGTCACTTTAAAAGTTTCACAACTAAGCCTTTGAAAGGCACAGGATTCAAGGCACTTCTGAGTGCTTGTCAGTGAAATCCAAGTGCTCTTTTCCTGATTCCTCTTCTTTGGTCTCAAAGGTACATCTACATAGGAAATTTCATTGGGGTCAGGAGTGCCCTTTTGAAGTGCATCTCTAACCTGCTCCTATTTGCTGTGCTTGTTTTGCATTATGAAGAGGGCCTTAGATTCAAAGTCAAGCAATAAAAGGCTCCAGCTGTTAAATTGCATTCAGTCCATGGTAATAGACTAAGCAAGTCTGAAGTCAAACCCTCCAAGATGACTCAGTGTGTATATCACTCTCTTTGCCCTATCTGATCGGCTCTGCAGACCAGCAGGGGAGTTCACATAGATCTTATAGAATCATATAATGGTTTAGGTTGGAAGGGACCTCAAGGATCATCCAGCTCCAACCCCCTGCTATAGACAGGAACACCTCCCACTAGAGCAGGCTGCTCAAGGCCCCATCTTGCATGTTGAGGTCTCATTACTTACTAATGCAGATATATGCTTTGCAGTATCTGAAGGGAGCCTGCAGAAAGGCTGGAGAGGGACTACTGACAAGGTCTGGTAATGTCAGGACGAGGGGGAATGGGTTTAAGCTGGAGGAGAGGAGATTTAGACTGGATGTTAGGAGGAAGTTCTTTCCAGTGAGGGTGGTAAGACACTGGAACAGGTTGCCCAGGGAGGTTGTGGATGCTTCCTCCCTGGAGGTGTTTAAGGCCAGGCTGGATGAGGCCTTGGGCAACCTGCTCTAGTGGGAGGTGTCCCTGCCTATGGCAGGAGGTTGGAGCTGGATGATCCTTGAGGTCCCTTCCAGCCTAACCATTCTATGATTCTATGATGACCATAGAGTTAGTGGGATTTTCTGCCCCAGACAACTGTGTGTCTTCATTCTCATCCATACCCAAGGGTAGTTTGAAGCTATTTTGGGAATCCCCTCACTCCAGATCACACCAGGGGGAAGCCACTTGCATTATCTGATAAAGAGCAAGGCTTCCAAAAGTTCACTTCCTGGCAGCTCTTTGGTTTTCATCTGGCTTTCTAAAAGGTACTTGAAACATCTTCAAATATTTAACTCTGGAAAAAGAAGCCCAAACATCAAGTGTCTCAACCAAGAAACTATTCCTTACAGAAAGTGTTGAGCTGCACTTTGATTTCATCAGCCTGATTCAGGTTTTGCGTATGAAAGAGAGTTGCAATAAGAAAGGTAGCTACAGAAAACTGCACTGAAAAGAAGTTGTCTGCTGTTTCTTCATGTCATCTCATTTTGGATATAGAAACTGATCTTTAGCCAACAGGAGGAGCAAAAGTTTCATGTAAAATTTTGACTTTAGCTCTTCAAAACCTAAGGGAGTTCAGTGTTCATGAGAAGCGAGCGGGCACTGTGCAAAGGGTTAGATGTTCCTCCAGACATTTCCTTCCAACGATTTGTTTTTCCACTTGCAGTGTAACCAGGTGTGACAGCCTAAAAATGGGCATTGTGTGCTTATATTGAAAGGCTAAAGAAAGAGATTCACAGCAACTACGCAACTCTGCTATGAGGACAGGCTGAGAGAGTTGGGGCTCTTCAGCCTGGAGAAGAGAAGGTTTCGAGGAGACCTTAGAGTGGCTTTCCAGTATCTGAAGGGAGCCTACAGGAAGGCTGGGGAGGGACTATTGACAAGGTCTGGTAATGTTAGGACGAGGGGGAATGGGTTTAAGCTGGAAGAGGGGAGATTTAGACTGGATGTTAGGAGGAAGTTCTTTACAGTGAGGGTGGTAGGGCACTGGAACAGATTGCCCAGGGAGGTTGTGGATGCTTCCTCCCTGGAGGTGTTTAAGGCCAGGATGGATGAGGCCTTGAGCAGCCTGCTCTAGTAGGAGGTGTCCCTGCCTATGGCAGGGGGTTGGAGCTGGATGATCCTTGAGGTCCCTTCCAACCTAAACCATTCTATGATTCTACGCTGTGTGTGAGTGTCACAGGTTGAGTTTTCATCTGCTGCTACTCAGACCATCCTGCCCCATGCCAGCTTGCAAAATATAAATGCTGGCTGGAGCTAAGTATTATGGGGTTTGAAAATAAGATTAGATTGCTGCTTCTCTGTTCTGGGCTTTGGATGCTGGTTTTGCTCAGAGGAGGGCAGGAGTTGGGTAGCAGGCTGCTTTGGGTTTGCTGGTTTCATAGAACCATAGAATCAACCAGGTTGGAAGAGATTTCCAAGATCATCCACTCCAACCTAGCACCCAGCCCTGTCCAATCAACTAGAACATGGCACTAAGTGCCTCATCCAGGCTTTGCTTCAACACCTCCAGGGACAGTGACTCCACCACCTCCCTGGGCAGCCCATTCCAATGCCAATCACTCTCTCTGTGAAGAACTTCCTCCTAACATCCAGCCTACACATCCCCTGGCACAACTTGAGACTGTGTCCCCTTCTTCTGTTGCTGGTTACCTGGGAGAAAAGACCAACCCCCATCTGGCTACAACCCTCTTTGAGGTAGCTGTAGGCAGCAGTGAGGTCACCCCTGAACCTCCTCTTCTCCAGGCTAAACATTCCCACCTCTCTCAGACTCTCCTCACAGGGCTGTGTTCCAGGCCTCTCATCAGCTTCGTCTCCCTCCTCTGGACATGTTCCAGTGTCTCAACCTCTCTCTTGAATTGAGTGGCCCAGAACTGGACACAGGACTCAAGGTGTGGCCTGACCAGTGCTGAGTGCAGGGGCAAAATAACCTCCCTTGTCCTACTGGCCACAGGGACATACCCTGGGCAATGAAAGTTCAATACCTGTAGTAGTTTAAGGAGGGCTGTGTGTGTGGTGCCTTCTGTTTGATTAGTTGGGGTATTTTTAGTGGGTTTTTGTTTGGTTTGTTTTTTTTTTTCTTTACACTTTTCAATGTCCTGTTAAATTTTCAGTCTGTTGAATAAAAGATAAGCAACTGAAGCTAGGAAAGGAGGCTGCATCTTCAGCTTCTGCCTGCTGATTCACCAGGTTTAGAAATCACAGGAAATTGCGCTTATCTCTCACCTAGGAGCTGTTATTCCTGATGTCTAAACTATTTGTTGGGAGTACAAGACTAACACATGTATCTGTCAACAAAATGGGTCACCTTTATACTCCCCTATATTTTCTTTAGTTGAAATCAATAAAGAAGAAATCAGAAACATCAGGCACTGGAGGGCAGGGATGATGAACTGCTTAACATTGCTCCCTGATGTCTGTATCCCAAGACACATGGTTGGTTCACAACTGTTTTATGGAGTTTCACATTCTACCTGCATGGGCATCCTCTAGTCCTCCACCTCCTCTGCATGCTAGGATGTTTTTGTCTTTGTCATAAGGCTGTGAACAATAATATGGGAATAGATTTTTAATGCTTTGCCTAACATTAATATGCAAACAGCAGAGTGCCTCCAGACTACATCACACTCCACACAACACACACACAGAAATGATGTCGCAGAAAATCCCCCACACTTGTATGCAAAGCAGTAATAAAGCTATTGTAACTGATTTCTATCATTGGCATGGACATGCAAATGAAGGATGGGCTGTAATTACTTCACTGTGAAAGGAATTGTTGTAGAGAATTCATTTTTGCCCTAATAACTTAATCTTAGAATTAACCAGGTTGGAAGAGACCTCCAAGATCATCCAGTCCAACCTAGCACCCAGCCCTAGCCAATCAATTACACCATGGCACTAAGTGCCTCATCCAGGCTTTTCATCAACACCTCCAGGGACAGCATCTCCACCACCTCCCTGGGCAGCCCATTCCAATGCCAATCACTCTCTCTCTGGCAACAGCTTCCTCCTAATATCCCACCTATACCTCCCCCAGTGCAACTTGAGACTGTGTCCCCTTGTTCAAAGTGACTATCCAATCAAATTTTTTTGACTATCAAATCAACTCTTTTAAAGTGACAAAGTTTCCCAACTATGTCTTTGAATACCACAGGGTTTGAGGCATTTCTGAGTGCTTGGCAGTGGAATCCAGATGCTCTTTTGGTCGTGGTCAACTAGAATATGGCAATGAGTGTATAAAAGAGAACCCTTTACAACCCAGAATAAAAGTTGTGTTTGGTCTTCTAGTATCATATACCATATACAGTGGAATAACAGATAAATCAATACAAATGCAAAACAGATAAAATGGCAGCAACACCACAAAACCAGTAAAAGAAACAAACTTCCCCTTTGCCAGGATGCATCTCCTAAGTATGCTTTCACTTCATGGGCATCGACTCCAGATAGAGTATTACTAGGACTGCATGAGGCACTTAGTGCCATGGTCCGGTTGACTGGCTAGGGCTGGGTGCTAGGTTGGACTGGATGATCTTGGAGGTCTCTTCCAACCTCTTTGATTCTATTCCATTCTACTCACTTGCAGTGATGCCACTATAAATAATGAAGCTGGCAACTGATTATGACACCTCGTAAGGTAAATTCCAACTTTACTGGGTGACTAAACCAGCACAATTATGGGAGCTCTTAATCTAGCAGAAGAATTGACCTCTCCAAGATGCTTTATCAAAATAATGAATAGAATAGAATAGAATCAACCAGGTTGGAAGAGACCTCCAAGATCATCCAGTCCAACCTAGCACCCAGCCCTGTCCAGTCAACTAGACCATGGCACCAAGAGCCTCATCTAGTCCCTTCCTGAACACCTCCACCACCTCCCTGGGCAGCCCATTCCAATGCCAATCACTCTCTCTGCCAACAACTTCCTCCTAACATTCAGCCTAGACCTCCCCTGGCACAACTTGAGACTCTGTCTCTTTCTTCTGTTGCTGGGTGCCTGGCAGAAGAGACCAACCTCCACCTGGCTGCAACCTCCCTTCAGGTAGCTGTAGACAGCAATGAGGTCACCCCTGAGCCTCCTCTTCTCCAGGCTGCACACCCCCAGCTCCCTCAGCCTCTCCTCACAGGGCTGTGCTCCAGGCCCCTCACCAGCTTCATTGCCCTTCTCTGGACACCTTCCAGCACCTCAACATCTCTCTTGAATTGAGCAGCCCAGAACTGGACACAGGACTCAAGGTGTGGCCTGACCAGTGTTGAGTACAGGGGAAGAATAACCTCCCTCGTCCTACTGGCCACACTCTTCCTGATCTGGGCCAGGATGCCACTGGCTCTCTTGGCCACCTGGGCACACTGCTGGCTCATGTTCAGCTACTATCTACCAGTACCCCCAGGTCCCTTTCTTCCTGGCTGCTCTCCAGCTAATATGTAAAGGCAAAAACCTGCTTTTAATATATCCATATTGGTAGCACTCATCCCCAGTTTCCAAGGGGTAAACCCAGAAACCACAGAGGGAGCTGGGGGAGAGTATTTCATCATTTAAAAATATGTTTATCCCAGTATGATTCTTAACACAGAACTACATAATTCCCAGCTGCACAGATGTATCTGAAAATCCTTCTGAGGATTCAGACCTGAGTGCTTCTGTGACTTTAATAGCTCAGTCTCAATGCTGGGAACCTCAGCACACTGGGAGAAGCTCCACTATTAGAAACATATTGCAGCACACTTTTCATCTGACAAGTGGTTAAAATATGTCCAAAAGATGCAGATGTCAAACATTAATCATAACCAATGCAGACTGTTATGGTCCAGTAACTGTTGGTACTTAATTTCAACGAAATCACAACCCTCTCTCAACCTCTTTCCTATGTGGCTGTGTAAACATGACAGCAACTTTAAATCTTGTTGACAGTGACTTCCATACCTGTCAACAGCAGGCAGCTGCAGTTCCAACAGTGCTGTGCAGAACAGCACTTTTTCCTTCCCAACCTGAGCTCCAAACTCAACAGTGCTTTATGGGACACGGTGGAATGCTAAGCCAAAAATGTCACTGCTTTACAAGCAATTAAACAATTTAAAAGCATGGCTACCAAGCAGAGAGCACAGGTTAATTAGAACAGAAAACTGATTGAAATTTGAAACAGGACAGAATATTTTTTTCAGCTCACTCCTGAGGTAGTCGAATCAAACTTGTAAAGCCCACAAATTGAAGCAACAGCTATAGTCAGCAGTATATTGAGGCCTTGAGCAACCTGCTCTAGTGGGAGGTGTCCCTGCCTGTGGCAGGGGTTTGGAGCTGGATGATCCTTGAGGTCTCTTCCAACCTAAACCATGCTATGATTCTATGTCCAGATGAGCACAGCACTTAGGGATATGATCAACAGGTTATTTCCATGCATGTCACATATACCTGCTTGCATACATAAAAGCTATTATCTGAAACCCTTGTCAGCAAGCAAACTGGAATGCAACCATGATCCCCACTGCCATTGCTAGGCAGATTCATTGGAGAAATCTGGGAAGAGTCACAAGAGCAGAAATAAATGATGCACAAACTCATTAGCTGTCCTGTGATGTTGTATCACAGTCTCACAGTATCACCAAGGTTGG